>JAJMIE010000037.1:0-104591 GCA_030575195.1 Sugiyamaella boreocaroliniensis
CTGCCAAGCCGTTATGCATGTGAGTCGTATCCCAGGTCGAATGCTCGACGGAGTGGCCGTTGTGTCTTGCATCATTGGACGTTGCCGGTGTGGAGTGGCCGGCAGAATAGGGGAGCAGCAGCAGCAGCATCAGCAGTAGCAGCAGCAGGAGCAGTTGGAATGTTGGCAGTTACATCGCCTTGTAGCAGATATACGCTGCAGACGATGGAAGCTCGGAATGTTGAGCGATCGAGACTGCTTCCCCACTCGGCACCAAGAGAGGGGGGAAATTGCGGGGTTCCCCCCAGCCCCGCACCAAACATAGCGCCTAGCGTCATGGGCGGGTGGGTGACAGGCGATAAGCAGGCGATAGGAATGTATCCAGCCGTGGGGTAAAGCGGGAACAGCACGCCCATTCCGGCTGATATCTAGTGACAAATATATGCATGGTGATACAACAGCACCTGCTTGTTGGCTCGTGCTGACTGTTTCTGTGTGGCGGTAAACGGGTCTGCTTACCTGTTAGCCCTTTGCTCCTAAGGCCAGACACTCTGCCACGGGTCCTTCCTATTTGGGGCACCGAGATGCCGTGCCATCGACTCGGGCCTTTGCGCTTGCTGTTGGGCCGGGCCGATACGGGCTAGCGGCATATGAGGGGCAATCGCAGGATTGGATCGCAATGGTGGAGATGTGGCAGTGCGATAAGACAGATACGTTGATGTAGTCGGAAGCGGGGGAGCGAGCGGTCAAGTGTGCCGTTAAGTGGTTTTAGTCAAGTGGCTGTATTAAACAGAGGGATGTTGGGCCGACCCAAGACACAACTTCACGGCAGCTAGTCCCGCTAAAGAGCCAATTTCACTGTACCTTTGTTCAAGTCAAACAAGGCAACTAAGGCGGCTTAGATTCCCTCAACTTCCTTCCCCTTCTTCTTCCTCGCATACCGGAATTAGCCCCTACCCTTCGGAACCATCCAACGGCCGCGCGGCTGCTTCTCCCCCACACGAAACCTCATATTCTATGACTTTGGCCGAGTACAAGCGCCAGTGCCGCGAACAGTTCGCACAGTTCGTGTCCACGGTGCTCCCAAGACACATTGACCTTGTTCAAAGTCTCATAGATGCCAATACTGTGTCTACCGTCAACAGTGCCGTCTACACGAAGCTCGAGCTCTTGGATCTACTGGTGCACCTCTCCATTGCTCGGTTGTACATTTCTATCCATAAACCTGTGTACGTACTGAGATGATTCCACATCATATATCTAACACAGGAATAGTACGTTTTAGCCCCTCGTATACTTTTATCTCTTGTAATCACGACTCTACCGTCTTCAGCTTGTCTAACACCAGTATCATCTGTGGAGACGCTTGTGTTCCTGAAACGCCGACTACCACGCCGCCTACGCCACATTGAACGTCGCCTACATCTACTTAACTGTAAACCTCGAGACCCCGAAACATCAGCACGCATCCTCCTTGCTCTCCACGAGCTCTACGGCTCGCTTGTGGCCCTTCTGAGCCTTCTTTCAGACACCGCGCCCTAGCCCCCGACATGGGCCCTAGCCCCGGAGACTCCATATGCCACTTTCGCTCTCTGGTCGCCTTTTGACCTGCTCCATCCATCCCTCCCCAGTATGTCCTCACTGAACGACCAGCTCAACTCGTTTAGCAAACGCATGCGTAATGCGCCCGTGCTGGCGAAACCAGTCATTGGTGGCAGCGCCAGCACCAGCGCCAGCTCCCCACAGCGCGCCGAGTCTCCGAGCCCAGCCAAGAAACCGAAAACGAGCATCGTCTACTCGCAGCCAGCGGCAACAGGAACAGGCCAGAGCCAAGGAACTCAGCTGTACTATGCTGTAGAATACATTAAAAAGGCCGATGGCCCTATAGCGTTTTCAGACGTTGCGGGACATCTCTCGTTAGGGACGATCCAGCCTCTGCTGGCCCTGATGCGCAACATTGACCACATTGCCGTCAACGACCGTGACCAGACGCTCAGATACGTGTCAGAGTACAACATATATACGGCTGCGGATTTGATGGAGTTTCTGCGCCGCCAGAATACCTTCAAGGGTGTCCCAGTAGCTAAGCTGCGTGATGGTTGGAATGGATGTCTTGCTGCCATCGAGGAGCTCGAGAAGAGCCAAGATATCATTGTGCTGCGCACCAAGAAAGACAGCACACCCAAGTATATCTGGGCCAATGTTGGTGGTCCCATTGGCGGCATTGATCCGCAGTTCACGACGCTGTGGAACTCAGTCAAGGTGCCCTCAGCAGCTGAGCTTCCAGCGCAACTCGAAAAAGCAGGCTTCAAGCCCACGAGTGTGGATCCTGCAACTGTAAAGAAACAAGCGCATCCTGAAGAGGCCCGCAAGCAGAAGAAGCCGCGGCGTCGTGGTAAGCTCACCAATACGCATCTTGGGTCCACTCTCAAGGATTACGGCACTTGAGCCGAAAAATCTAGGATCCAGAGAGCACGAGGCTTGCTACTGCTCTTCTTGACGAAAACTCATTGAAATGTGTCGTTGTGATATTGCTGTGCTCCTCATGACACGTTTTAATCACCCCGACTTGCTATCTATATGACCTCTCCTCTTACTGGAGTCCCATCTCTGGTGGTATGATCCGCTTTCAACCAAACTTAACATCTCAACACTCTACCCAGCATTCGCACATTACACTCCTACACCCGTTTGGTCGGGTTCTTATTACCTTGCTCGGATTATTGGTCTTGCTTGCTCTTTGGCTCCTCCATGGTAATGGCCCCGCTTCATCAGGCCATATCGCAGCCGCACTATCCCTATATAAACTACCCGTTTGCCTTCACCTTGCCCGTAGCCATGTAACTATGTGCATCTTACTAACATCTAACAAGCATCCGAAATAGTGAGATCCGCCTTTGAATGAGTCCCCATTTCCTAAAGCTAACTCAGTTCGCTGATTCTGTTGTCGAATCGAGACGAGTACTTCGAAAGACCCACCAGCTCGGCGCGATTCTGGGATGCCCCCAACAGTCATGTTCTTTCGCCCCGCGATGAGGAGCGCTCGGAGCATGGAACCTGGATAGGAATGACACGTTCAGGGCGTATCACAGCGCTTCTCAACTGTCATGAAGAGCACGAGGCTGACGCTACACGCAAAGTGTCCCGTGGCCTGTTTACTCGCCAGTTTCTCACTAGCCCTGCCCCTCCTCAAGATTGGCTCGCCGACAAGATGAAGGTCTATGGCACCGAGGGACCAGTTGAGGCGGGTGGCTTCTACATGTTTATGGGCCAAATGTCACCCGAACATCCCAACAAGTTTGCTGTCTTCTCGAATCGAGGAGGTAATAAGTGGATCCTGGATGACGCCAATGGACCCCAGACGCTTGCTCTTACCAACGGTGATGGCAGCGACTGGGTTAAAATTAACATTGGAGTATCGGGCCTCGACAGTGTTATCGAAAAGCACGGAACCATCTCGAGCGTTGCGGAGGAAGCAGCATTCATCGAGGATCTTTTTAATGTTCTGTCGACTGACACATACCCCAAGGATGAACCTCCGTCCGTGTACAATCTGCGAAAAAGTGTATTTATCCCGCCGTTGCCGTTTCATGGTAAGTATGGCACGCGAACTCAGACGGTGATTCTCGTAGATCGAGAGGGCCGTGCGCATTACATCGAGAAGAATCTCATTGACCCACTTACCAGTGAGTTTCGGTTCCGCTTCAGTGAGAAGAGCGACAGAGAGTTGGAGGCCGCCTAATGGTAAAGAGCAGTCCAATTTATATTATTCTATCAAGGGTGCCATTGTGGTCAGAGACAACCCATGGGGCCCTACAGATCCGTGGAGGCCAAGGCACAGCATCTTAATCGGCACACAAGTCTGCAAAGAGCTCTACAGAACATATCATCCTACGTATCCTACTTCTGGTAGATATAAATTATAATGCATCAATAATACATACTGGCCTCTCGTGAAGCGCCGGTCAAGGCGTATCACTAAGCAATGAATAGGACCGTGGGTTCGAACACCATCACCAAAGGCAGCAGAACCCCACCCCAAATTAACCAGATAAAGCCTCTTACTCTAAGCGGCCTCTCCAGTGCTCTTTCGCTTCTTCTTAGGTCGCTCGCTGTCCTTTCCCTCCTTTTTATCCTTCTGCTTCTTCTCTTTTTTCTCTTTCTTCTCCTTCTTCTCCTTCTTGGGGCTCTCAGAAACCTCACTTGAAGCTCGCTTGGCCCCCAGTGGTTTGGCCTCGTCGTAATCTTCTTTGCCATAGCCCGTGGGGTATGCGCGCATGTACAAGTTGGGCTTCTGTTCAACAACCGGTTTCGGGATCACGGCCTTTTGGAGATCAATAGCCGGTATAGAGACCTGCTCTGTGACTCTGTAAATCTGTGAAATGGACTTCGATGATACCTTGAGGCCGTCACTCGAGTCGGGAACGAGCACTCTGTAACGGCTAGCGGCCTGCGACTCGTTGATAGCCAGTGTATACTCGACACCATCGACTGAGAATGTTGGCTGCGCGTCGGTGTTGAAGTTAACAGGCAGCTTGGCGACTTTTCCAAGCGCCAGAGTCGAAGGAATCTGCATCAGCCAGACCTGCTTGTCTTTTAGCGACGGAAGAACATTTTTGAAAGCCACTTTTTTGTATGAAGATGGAGGACGGAAGGAGCTCAGTTAGCCAACGTCAAATAACACAGGGAGCACCGGCAGAAAGGAGAAAAAAACTGCTATCACCTCAGAAACAGCAACAAAACTACTTACTCATCCTCGCTGTCCGAATCATCGATCCTCTCAGACGACTTGAACTTGGCCATTGTCGATGATAAAGTTGTGAAGCGAGCGCCAAAGATTTGTGCAGCAGCAGATTTATTTCAGGGTAGGGGACAACAGCCGAGAAGCCCAAATTTTGCAACTTTCCACTTAACCGCATCGTCACGTACCAAGACGCATCAACGGGACGGGAAATGTCGGGTCTACGCACACTCAGAGGTGCTGTTCGCACGTGTGCGCTACCAGTGCGCCGGCAGCCGATGGGCCCCGCCCTCGTGCGCTTCAATTCGTCGGAATCAGCCGACAAGGCCAAAAAGGAGCGAGACGCTCATCTGGCCCAACTGCAAAAGTACTACCCGCCCTCGCTCATCAAGTCGATTCTTGCCGCCGAGGCCTCAGTGACACCCGACATGTGGGCCAACCGAAAGCGCAACCAGGTCACCGAGTTTGCACCCCTGTACTCGGATGACTACGCCAAATACCACCCGTTGTACGATTTCCCCAAGCATGAATGGCTCGACAAATCCAAGCCATGGCAACCCATCCCACAGCAGCTGCCACCAGGTGTGGCGCTTATCCCCGACGAGTACAGCTCGCGAGCAGCCACAAGCATCAACTTATCGAAGCTTGAGCAGTTGACGGGCCTCCCTGTAGAGTTTCTGCGCACTCTTACCGCCAAGCCGTTGATCCGTAAGCGAGTGGTTAACATGACTCGAAAGGGTAAGCAGTCAAGCTTCTACGCTCTTGCTGTAGTTGGAAACCGCAACGGTCTTGTAGGACTTGGCGAGGGTCGAGACTCGAGCCAGCCTTCGCTGGCCATCGCTCGTGCTCACTGGAACGGAGTCAAGAACCTGGTCCACATTCCTCGATTTGAGGACCGTACCATTTACGGTAACATTGAACACAAGTCGGGTGCTGTTGTCGTCAATTTGCGAACCTCGACTCCTGGCTCGGGTCTACGAGTCAACCACGTCATCTACGAAATTTGTAAGGCGGCCGGTATCAAGGATCTCGTGGGCAATGTTTACCGCTCACGTAACCCCATGAACGTGGCCAAGGCAGCTGTGGAGGCTCTTTCCACTAAGCAAACGTCTCTAGAGGAAATTGCTGCTAGCCGAGGCAAGAAGATTGTTGATGTTACCAACACTTACTACAACTTCTAAGTAGAGGCTACGACCAGCAGAGCTGGTGTTGTACATATTAATGGCATACGGTGATCCGATAGAGTAGGTGTAATTTTGAGTGTTACAAAGAATAGCTCTATAGTAGCTCACTGTTGAATGTCACCCCTGTACGTTAGCCCCTTTGGAAATTGCCGATCTAGTTCGTATGGTTGAGTTGTTCAGTTACTAAGTATGCCTTTTCCAGTTACTAGTAGACTGACACAAACATAGTTAAAACTAAACAATTTTGGGTGAACACCGAGTCAATTCCATAGCATTTGACCGCAAACATCTTGTTACTATTGCATCACAGCTAATTCAATTCATCCCGAGTGTTTAGTTCTATATACATTGACTTGCGGCGAGGTACAAGTCTTTCCACATTGTAATACATAAGAGACCGAGATACTCTGAAGAGTAAGTTACTGCCAATCATTCATCTTAGCATGACAGACTCCAACAAATCATCGACTCCAATGTTGAGGTACTCACGAGTGGCAATTAGCAAAGAGTAAACCACTGCTTATTCCACCAACGTATCGGCGTTTATCGCCTACAGACGACTCTGGGTCTCAACAACAAGTTTCTCGCCCTTGTACATCTGTGAAATGCTGGACTGGCGACGTAGAATGTTGAGCTGCTCGTAACCGTCCTTGAGAGCCGCCTTGATGGCCGTTGGCTCCGACAGAGTTCGGTTGGCGAGGAAGCCATCACGGACCCGACGGATGGCGTATTGACGCACGTTGTAGCCCGCAAAGCGAGTACTGAAGCGCAGCAGCTCCTTGTATAGAGAAAGAGCTTCACCAGACATTGCAGGATTCAAAGTGTAGAGAGCGTGTGGTTTTTGCTGACTTAAGAGACTTGGATGCAGCCCTTGCCCAGACGGTCGCGAACCTCTTGGTTGAAGCTGATACTGGCCCTTGAAATGTTCATTAGAGAAATTAATAAGTCGGGAAGAGTGAATTAACGTAATGTGGCCAAGGAAATAAATGAGGCGTAAATATTATTTTATATTTATATTTTGTGTTTGTCACCGTATAATATAACGCACATTGGTTAGCGCCAGATTGTGCTAGCACTTCAACCATAAAAGCCGCGTGCGAACTCCGATAATGACCAGGCAGCTAGCAAAGAGCCATAACAATGCCGGGTGACATGCAATACACGTATAAAATGGCTTGAGAAAGAGAGGAAGAGATCCAACGTCAGCAAGGAAACCAGAAACGACTAGCGAGCTGTAATGAAGGACCCACAGACTGCCGAGTAAAACTAAGTTAGTAGGTGAGGGAGAGGAAGAGAGAACAAAACAAAGCGAAGAAAAGAAGAGTGGAAATATTAAAGGAGGAGGAGTGCGAAAGGGGCAGCGGAAAAGTAGAAAGGGAGCAGGACGCGGAGACGGACAACAAAACTTGCGGAGATGTAAATGCCGAGGACAAAGGGCAAGCTTCGTTATGCTACAAAGATTACAATGCCAATGCGGCCATGGTCACTGAAAAGTACAAGGGAACTTTCAAAGGTGCCTTAATTTCCAGTCATAAAACGTGTACCAGCTGTTGCCATACCAGCGTGGAAGTGGCCGTACTGTTACAGGTTTGTTACAAACCTGTAACGAGTACCTGTTGTTATTCCAAAAGTGCCATCACCTACTCCAGCTGGAACACCTTCAAGCCGGCCATTTTACTGTGCCAATCCCAGAAGGAGTACTGTCTAGATGCTGGCCGTCAATACTGTACTGGGAAAAACTCAGCAGTCAGCGCTATGTCACCAGCTTGACCAGAAAAGGCTACAAGACAACAAAGATACAATATCAGTGATTTTAGAAAACCCATGGAGATGATATACTTGTTAGTTGAGCATTTCTGCCTATGCCTCGAGCCGAACCCAGGCTCAATTCATTGACCACAGGGAACAGTGTTTCAAGTTCGCTAACAGGCATGGTTGACACCCAGAAGCGTATGTCAACCTCGACTTACATTCATGGACATTTGGCGGAACTATAACTGATCTGGGATCAGCGCGGAACTGTGCCGGAGTTGTTCCGGCGCAGGGGCCTGTCAGCAGCTGTAGTTCCGCACCAACCTCGAGACGTTGATCCAGCATGTGCAGGGGCTCTGCTACCGTTTTAGACAAATGTAACAGCACTGCTCGTACACAGGTAAATGTGTCAAAAAGTCACGTCACGCTTTCTTGAGCCGCAGAGACGCGAGAGCCGGCAGCATTAGACAGGCTGGACTGTTGAAGCTGTGCGTCGTGAACCATCACCGGCACGCCGAATGCAGGTCCCTGTGCGGCGCGAAGCTAGCCAGCTGCGTGCGGCTGCGTTCCGGGCCATTGCCGGAATCTGCCGGAACCGGCAAGTGGGCATACAGGGCAAGGGCTCGAACTTACTGGCCGCCCACCACCCCTCCCCGCGGCCGGCACAGGTATCCGCGGATACTGTATCCGGACGACCTTGTTTCATGGGTGCTAACCGCATTGTGCCAAGCGCCAAAAGTACGAAATGTTGTTGCTGGCCCGATGGTTGGCCGTAAGCTTTGTTAGGCTCACTAAGCCGCGCTGGGACTAGCGTAGCCCCATGGGTGTTAGGCCTTGCAGGACATCGTGCTGGGGTATTGGGGTTCATTATTGCCCTGTTTTAGATAAAGAAAAAATAAAACAGAATTGTTGATGATGAGAGTACTCAATCATTAGATTAATTCTTGTTAATACGAAGGTTCTGGCCCGTTGAATAGCCATTGACTCCCTGTAAATGCGCACCATTTAACTTTTAGACCCTAAACACTGCGCATCGACATGCATTAGCGTCGTCGATCTTTACTGCGGATAATGCGGCATCCACCGGTTAGCAGACTGCCAGTTCCGCGCTTAATACTAAGGCCAGGATTTTCTTATATAAGGAGACGATGAGCTCACTCAATCTAATCCTCATCAAACACATCTTTTGCATATTCTCTCATCTTCACAATGTCTAGTGACAACGCTTCTACTGTTGATTCAGTCTCTGGACACCAGCCTCAGGCTATCTACAATGACAATGCTGACACAGAGGCCCTTGGACCTCAATTGTCGCGTGTTGCTACCTCGCTCAAGGATGCTGGTGTCGGTGAAGACATTCCTGTCCCCGATGTCAACTACCCCGTATTCCGTCCCGAAGGAGGCCCCGAGTTCCCTGAGGAGTACACTCTCGAGACCGAGGAGGGTCTCGTTCCTATGGCTGCTCTTGAAGAGGTCCGCTCTCGTCGCACACTCTCCAGCAGCCGTCGCTCAAGTCGGGCTACTGCTGCCAACGTTGACATTGAGAAGACAGCCGCCGACAAGTTCGAGTTTGTCACCTTCAAGATTGATGATAAGGAGAACCCCCAGAACTGGTCGCGTGGTTACAAGTGGTATGTGACTATCTGCGCTTCAATGCTCGTTATCTGCGCCGCTTACGGCTCTTCCATTGTCACCGGTGGTCTCGACCTCATCATGGAGAAGTACAATGTCTCACTTGAGGTTGCTACTCTCACCTGTTCTATCATGGTTCTTGGTTTTGCCGTTGGTCCTCTTCTGTGGTCTCCTCTCAGTGAGATCATTGGCCGCCGCCCTGTCTACGCCATCTCCATGACTCTTTACGTCATCTTCAACATTCCCTGTGCTCTGGCTCCCAACATTGGAGGTCTTCTTGTCTGCCGTTTCCTTTGTGGTGCTTTTGCCTCATCTGTCCTTTCGCTTGCCGGTGGTACTATTGCTGATGTTTGGAAGAAGGAGGAGCGTGGACTCGCCATTGCTTACTTTGCTGCTGCTCCCTACTGTGGTCCTGTCATCGGACCTGTGGTGTGTGGTTTCATTAACATTGGATCTCACCGTCTGGATCTTTTCTTCTGGGTCAACATGGCCCTTGCCGGTGTTGGTGGCATCATCATCTGCCAGATCCCTGAGACCTACGCTCCTGTCATCCTGAAGCGTCGCGCTAAGCGCATGAGAAAGGAGACCGGTAACCCCATGATTATCACCGAGCAGGAGCAGGTAAAGATGTCCTTCCATGACATTGTCCACACCTGTCTGCTACGTCCTCTCAAGATGATTGCCACTGAGCCCGTTCTGGATCTTATGTGCATGTACGTTGTGCTTATCTACGCCATGCTCTATGCTTTCTTCTTTGCCTACCCTGTTATCTTCGGTGAGCTTTACAACTACAACGACGGTATCATCGGTCTTATGTTCATTCCTATCATCATTGGTGCTGCATTCGCTTTGGTTGCGACTCCTTATGTTGAGAAGATGTTCACCAAGGTCTGCCTTCGCCGCGAGCCTACTCCCGAAGATCGTCTCGTCGGTGCTATGATTGGTGCCCCCTTTGTGCCCATCTCTCTATTTATTCTTGGTGCTACTTCGTTCAAGCACATCATCTGGGTTGGTCCGGCCTCGTCTGGAATTGCCTTTGGCTTCGGAATGGTTCTTTGCTACTACTCGGTTAACAACTACATCATTGACTCGTACCAGGAATACGCTGCCTCAGCATTGGCTGCCAAGGTCTTCCTGCGTTCTGGTGGTGGTGCTGCATTCCCTCTGTTCATTGTGCAGATGTACCACCGTCTGGGACTTCAATGGGCCAGCTGGCTCCTCGCCTTTCTTGGCTGCGGCATGGTCCTGATTCCTTTCAGCTTTTACCGCTACGGTGGTGCTATCCGAGCCAAGCTTAACAAAAACAAGAACTAAGCTCGAAACTGAAAAGGCCCTTATTTATAATATAGACAGCATCCTAATAATATGGTCATGAAGATATCTCATTACAATTAGCTGCTAGAATACTGTTCATCTTCGTCACCAACAGCAGACATAGATAAAGACTTTCCTATTGGAATGTCGAACATTGGAATCCCGCTCATAACGTACTTAGAATTTGTTTTATGAAGCGCCTGTGTTAGGAAGTAGGTACGAAAGCGGGGAACACCAATACATACCAGTTTCTTCTTTGGTTCCGGCTCGGAAGCGTCGGATTTTCGTTTAGGTTCGGGGGATTCGGGTGTGGGGTCTTGGGGGGACTCCCTAGTCAACTTCTCTTCCGGTGTCGCCGGGCTATTAACTTTATAGCTGACTTTTTCAGCCTTTTCGGACACTTTAGGCTCGTTAGCCTCCTTAGCGGGGTCCACCTCTGTGGTATTCTCTGGCACATTTGCCTGGCGTTTTAGTAGTGCTTGAGAGTACGGATGACTCCTTTCAAGTTTCCACACGAGAGATGAAGACTTTCCATGCAATCTCTGGCGGAAGTAGTAGAAGGCGCAACCTGAGATTGCTATGAGATCGTCCTCGACTAGTGTCCACTGTTCAGCACGCTCTGCAGCAGAGTCAAATAGATACATCTTAAACTCATCTGGGTAGTCGACATGCCGATCGACGTGAGCACAAGGCGTGTAGTCGGTGACGAACATGCCCAACTTCCTGCCACCATGCTGTAGGTATTCCATTTCGAAAACACGCCGTACCTGGACAACTACAAATCGTGGGGAATTTGAGTGTACAGAGACTTCTTTCATGAGCGTCACATGAAGGTTTTCGAATGAGTGCTCCCCCTCGGGAGCAGCTTTCTCCTGTTCTGGCTCTTCTTCATCGATGTATTCTGAAAGGTCGATGCCAGACCGCTTGAACCGGTCTACATCAGCCTTTACGTCCCGAGGCAGATCGTACCCGGGGTATGCATGTATAGTGCCACTCTGTGATATCACTGCTATTGACGAGTTTGTTGAAAAGCATCTTGTGACATTGAACTTGGCCTGGCAGTTAGAGAGAGCTCACCGTTGGCTAAATGAAAACAAAAAAAAAACGTACCGCGGAGCTGGCTCGCACATTGTAGAGAACTATAGTATCCCCTATTGATAACAGGTCGTCAGGAATGTGAACCCGTTTCTTCTCAAGGTTTATCTCGAGAGTGACACCATCTTCGAGTTTCAGATCAAACACATGTTTTGTCTGCAGAGCCTGCTGGGCACGGGCGCTCTTGAACTGGGCAAAGCGCAACACTGTTCCTGCAACATTTACAATCGCCTTATGAGGAACAGCATTGTACTGTTTGCTAGTAGTGATAATTCGCGGCATTCGCAGCGTAATGGCGGGTTGCAGCGTTAATGGCGAGGTGCATTTGGCGCGTCCACTACGCGCCCAAACGGCTGAGGCGCTTTGACGCATATCCTTCACCGGTCAGGATTGATTTCCCCGCTGTTCTAGCCGAGGAACCTCTTCGTTACCCCATTTTACAATAGACTGTCCAAGATGAGTGCGCACGACGACGATAGTGATCTCGATGATCTACTGGACGAGTTTGCTGCAGAGGTTCTGAGTAAACCGCCTGGAGAGGCTGGTGCTGTGGATCAATCTGCTGTAACGGCTAGTGCCACCTCACCAGCAGCTGAAAAGACCGTGGAGAAGATCGCAGAGCCGACGAGTCAAGATAAGCAGGCCAAGCCTGCTACTCCTGCACCAGTAACGGCATCCAAGAAAGTGGGATCTGATGACCTGTCAGTACCCGAGCTTGACGATGAGTTTGCGGATCAATTCAAGCAGGGAATGGATTTCATTCTAGAAGGCATGAAGGATAACCCAGAGGCCAAGCAGTCTTTTGAGGCACTGCTAGCCAACCTATCAAATGCTACAGGATCTGAGTCTGCGGCTTCTTCAGGAGCTAAGTCAGCAGGTGCTGGAGGGGCTGGAGAAATGGGCTTTCAAGATACCATTTCACAGACAATGAACCGTCTGCGAACGTCAGAGGAAGAGCATGATGCCAGGGCTACTAACGCTGCCGACGACGACTTTCTCGTTAAAATGCTGAGTGGCCTGGAGTCAGCTGTAGGATCGACATCTGGCTCTGACCTGGACGGAGTGCTTGCTGAAATGCTCAAGGAGCTGTCGTCTAAGGCTGTACTCTACGAACCAATGAAGGAAATGCATGACAAGTTTCCTGCGTGGATGAAAGAAAACGCATCAAAGATAACCGATGAGGAGCGAACTCGATACGAGAAGCAACAGAAGATTGTTGACGAGATCTGTGAGATATACGAGGATCCCAAGTACTCTGATGACAACCAAACGGCTCGCAAGCGCCTCAGTGAACTCATGGAGGAGATGCAGAGCAGTGGAAATCCACCAGCCGAGCTCATTGGTGACTTGGCTGCTGGAAGTATCCCTGGATTTGATGCCAATAATCTAGGAGGAGGTGCTGCCGACGATGCTTGTCCTATTCAGTGAGTTGACGACATAGCCTGCTAGCTGCTCGCCAAGTGGTATAACTAGTGACTGTACCATAGTGTATCAAATACCATCTACGAGTCCTGAGTGCTATTTTGTCACTGCTCTTGTGGTCACTCCTCTGCTCTGCTGTGCTGTTTGCCTCTCGTTGATCCAGCCCAAACCCTAGCCCCAAACATATAGCGACTTGGACATTTCAAAAATACACCTGTTTCATTTTATTTTTGTTAGATTCCGCCACAGTCTGTGACTTGTAAAGTCTTCTACACATAGCAAGAACAGCACGTAATCTTGCTCGTCATCTAAAAAGCGACTTTGCATCATGTCGGACTTGTGCTTGAGTAGACTCCAGGAGGAACGGTGAGTGACTGTAATACAGCGGAAAGAATACTTCTAACGACAGTAAACAATGGCGAAGAGACCATCCATTCCAGTTTTTCGCGAAGCCAATCAAGAAGCCTGACGGAGGCCTTGATCTGATGAACTGGGTACTTGGAATCCCTGGAAAAGAGGGCACTATTTGGGAGAACGGCATCTACACAGTGTCAGTGGCTTTCACCAACGAGTATCCAGCCAAGCCACCGAAGTGCAAGTTCGAGGGAGGATTCTACCATCCTAACGTCTACCCTTCAGGTACTATCTGCCTTAGTATTCTCAACGAGGACGAAGATTGGCGTCCTGCTCTGACTCTCAAACAACTGGCGCTAGGTATCCAAGAGCTTCTCGACAACCCCAACTTGGACTCACCAGCCCAGGCCGATGCTTACCAGACATTCAAGCGTGATCCCGAACAGTACAAGCGCAAGGTGCTTGAGCAGGCGCGCCGGTACACGTCGTCTTAATAAACGAGTTATTTATTGCCCTCTGATGGTTTGTGAGTTTGTGGAGGTATCAACCTCGAGCGAGTCTCGATTGTGCCGTTCCTAATGTGTCACGCATTCAGAACACTAGGAGCGGTAATTGTAGAAAGGCCGTTCTGTGAGTTCATTAAAGCAGTATCCGCAATCTTCATAGTCTTCATTACCTTCGTAGTCTTCGTAATCTTCATCTTCATCTTCATCGTCACCGTCGTCAAATTCGAAGAGACGGGAGGATGCATCAGACAGCTGATGATGATCACCTTCTTCGTACCAGATCACATTATCGCTTGAAACTACTTCCAGGGGTGTCGACTTTGCTAGAGGTAGCTGTGCTCCCTCGGGTTGGCAGAAACACGGCACAGGCATCTGCACAGGGGCCAAATCATTACCACAGAACAAGCAAGAAGTGTTACTTGGAGGCTTGTCGTAGATAGGCTGATGGAATCCGGCATTGAGTATGGCTTCTACCGTGTTTCCATCAATATTCAAGCTGGTCGCCACGATCATGCCCCCCTCTTTAGAGCTTGTGAAGACGATAGGCAGGCGATCATGATGCGTAGCTATGCAGGTACATAGCTTGGTGTCAGTACTTGAAATATTGAGCACACGAGACTGTGCAGGCAAGATGATCATGTCACGGTTATCTGCTAGAGAGTAGTTATACTGTAGACCAGTCTCGTTGACGCATCGAATAAAGTCTGTGACGTCTCCGCGGTTGATAGGTGTTCTGGGTCTGAAGCTAGACACACAACTGGCAACGGCCATCAAAGGAAAAAGCAGAGAAAGCATGGCGAACACCGGAGTATTAGAAACACACGAAAATACTGTATTCAGTAGAAATAGCAGCTATAGCAGCTATTCGGACCTCTCATGGATAAAGTTCAAGTGCTCCGGCCTGTTGCTGTGGGGTATAAAATGCAGGGCGGATAATCGAATGCCGATACCAAATCCCTACTTCCCACTTTCATGACGGGGTGGATATCAGGCGTGAGGTTCCAGCCTCCCGCGCCCTCTCAGACTGTACGTACTGAAGTATGTCGTAAGCAATTCTAACGACAGGACTTCCGAAAGGCATTACAGGAGTTTGCGGACCAGGAACAGCGATCTAAGACTGTTCAGAAGGTATGCTATGCGGTATCATGGCATATCTGCCTGCTAACCAAGAATCTCAGCCAGCTCATCACGGCATCTACACGACTGACTCAGGAGTAAGCACGTTGCGTGACATTGGAGTCGTCAACTAACTCAAGGGCCGACGGGTCTAGGAAACAGCTACAGAGAACAATCCCACGGGCTGAAGGCGCTCTCAATCAGACGCAGGCCAAGCCGCTGTGAAGTTGGCTTACTGAGTGCACTGACCACTCTTATTTATTCAGTTTATGAAGTAATTTGGAATCTTTAGACTATGATGTGAAAACATTTGGTCATCTATGGCTGGTGAACATGGTTCTACAGTGTGAATCTGAGCTCAGCTTACTATATACACTTTATACTACATGGCAGGAGGTAAAGGGGGTCTGGGAATAGCAGGGGGAGGAGGGGGTGGAGCACGAGGCACAGAGGGAGGAGGTGGAGGAGGAGGTGGAGGAGCGCGAGGTGCTGAAGGAGGAGGCGGAGGTGGTGGTGGTACAGCTCGTGGTGCAGCCGGTGGAGGAGGAGGTCCCAGAACGCTGGAGATGGGTGGTGGGGGAGGAGGCAATATAGTGACAGAAGGAGGCGGCGGCAATGTAGACCCAGAAACAGGAGCAGGAGGAAGAGGAATGGTCGCAGGCAACAATCTCGCAGTAGTGTCGCCAACAACAGGCTTGACGTCGCTCTCTGCAGATCCTTCACCCTGCTCCTCTTCGCGAATTGCAGACACCAAATCGAGACACAACTCTCGAGCCTTCTCCACGTTCTCCATAAGTCGCCCAGTGACATGGATATACATGGGAACGTCTTCTTCGGTTCCGGTAATGCGATCAGTAAAACCCGAGCCTCGGCCCTTAATATCAACAGCACACCTAGTCTCGTGGCAGATATGCTTAATATTCTGGTTATCGTCTCCTGCAATAAGAGCACGCAGCTCATGCAAAGGTTTTAATGTCGGTATATCAATTGGTACGCGGGCCTCAGGGAAGCCGTCGTTGGCATCGCTAGAGTTAGCAGGGCCGTTAGTGATTGCAAGAACAGTATCAGCCTGTTCACGTCTAAATCGACGCTCATCTACCAATGCTCCGAGTTCCTGGTTGATGAGGTCGTCGATCTGAAGCATCGCCTTATCAATGTTGGCTTGTTCTGTAGATTCCACCAACAGGTACAGCGGAGGGTCTCGGGGAGTCGCCAGTCGCTTGTCCGGATAATATCTGCCCTTAGTAGTCACAGTAACACCGCAGTCTTCTTCAATAGCTTTGGTAGTGGATTCCTTGGTCAGCAGGTACTTGTTTCGGAGATCATTGATTTCAATGCGTTTGGACAGCTTGCGCTGACGAATGGTCACAACTGGTGCCGCACTAGTACCAGAGGGAAGCAATCGTGAGTCACCGCCAGCTGCTGCCTTATTCTGTTCGGCGAGTTTTGCTATTTGAGCATTGATCTTGGCAGCTGCAGCCGCTGCCAGTGCTACTGGATCAATCGAAGGAACTGGTGTCGAACTGGAGTCAGCAGAGGCAGGCGCTGAAGTCTTCTCACCACTGGCAGTGCTAGCATCTGCTTTGACCGCCTCATTTTTGGCTTCTGGCTCAGCGTCGAATGTGCCGGTTGTGCGGTCATGCCGCAGTCCGTCCCTGTCTTCGTGATCACGAGCTCGACTCGTCTCGCGAGAATCCCACGAACTACGCGATCCATGAGATCCACTGCGACGATGATGGGATCTGTACCGGTCGCCTGATCTGTCTCTTGATCTATGACGTCGTCGTTCACGGTAGTCGTCGTCTCGCCGGTCATCTCGACGGTGCCTGTAGTCGCGATCACGGTCTCGTCTTCGTCGCTCCTGAGACCTTGTCCGTGACCGCCGTCGCTTAGTTGTTCGAAAGTCATCTTCTGAGTCATCTTCTTCTGTCCGGTCTCGCCTATGCCGTGACTTGTACTCACGCGAGTTTTGAGACGGGCTCTCCTCGCCTCGACCTTCAACCATAGTAGTAGTTTTGTAGTAAGAAATAGGGCAAATCGACAAATTCCCTAGCTTAAATGTATATGCTTGGGTTGGGGAAGGCCCGAGTTACCTCGTCACACGCCTAACGAACTTTGGCATCTTGCTAACCTCGTCTCTATGCCCGACATCACATATCTTTTCCACGAGCTGAGTCGGAGCAAGCAAGAGGCTCTGGGATTGGGCCCTCAGGCGTCTGCGGATTCGGGCGAGACAGATCGTTTGACGTCGGAGTGCCTCGATATTGTAAGTAATTGATCAACGTTCGACACCTTTGACTTTCATTAACATAATAGCGAAAGTCCCTTGAGGATCTCCGCACTTCTCTTGACAAATTGAAGCCATTGTACTTGTCAGCACGACACGCTTCTGCATATAATGACTCAATGACCGATAAACAGCGCGATGAAATCGACTATGAGACGCGCATGATCATCCAACGGCAAATGGGACGACTTCGCATACTCGAGGATCTGGAAAAACAGCGAGTCCAGCAGACGGGACAGGGTGACTCGATGATCTCCAAACTATTCGTTGATCCAAAACGCCAGGGAATAGAGAAGACCCTGCAACTGCATCGCGCTGGCATGTTCTGGTATCTCAATAACATGCTCAAGTCTGTCTCTGACATCCACGCGTCCCAACAGCGTATTCGCCTGTCACGGCAGCTTGATAAATCACATGCAACAGCAATCCCGGAGATAATAAGCCATTCAAGGTACCAGTCGACCAACGTAGCTCTTCTTGATGAGGGCCAACAAGCCCCACAAATGGACCTTGCACCACAACAGGTCCAAGAGCTCGAGCAGGAGAATAACGCGCTTCTAGAAGAACTCGAGTTGACCCATGACAAGGTGAAACAGGCTGAGAAATCTATGTACGAAGTTGCTGAGCTTCAGACGAACCTAGCCACCCATTTGGCATCTCAGAACGACATGATCCAGAGCCTCGTTGAAGACACCATCAAGACGACCTCTAATGTGGGTGCTGCAAACAACGAGCTTGATTCTGCTCGCAAGCGCAACCGAAGAGCCTCAAAAATAATCATCTACACCTCAATAATCCTCGCTTTGATTCTGCTGTTCTACGACGCCATGCTGAGCTGACGCTGGTCGATTATTTAATTCCGTGATGAACAGAATCTTCACGAATACCACTTATGTACTTTACAAGCATGACTGTCATATACTCTATACAAGACTAGCTAACGCTAGGCAAAATCTCATCTACAACTCCAGCAGACACCGTCGTTCCATCCTTACGCAGCACAAAACGTCCCAGCTCTTTGCTGCTGACAAACGGTTCCACAGGAATGCCACTCTCAAGTTCGATCTCGACTATGGCAGCCTGTCCACTTTTTAAATGTCGTGGCTTCTCCTGTACAACCTGGCCTGAAGCCTTATCCACAATCGCAACAAGCTTGACTAGTTTACAAGTCTTGTTGATGCGTCCACGGTGAAGAAGCATTTTCATACCCTTCAATATTGGCCGCTTCATGTCAAACAGTACAATTCTGCCCCTGAACCGCGTGGTAATAGTCACATCCGAGTCGAACTTGCTGACGACATCGCCGACATTGATCTGGTCAAGCTCAAGGTTCGTCACAGACATTATAACGTTGTCACCAGCAACTGCCCATTTCTTGGACTCGTCACCGTTAACGCTGAGACTCTTGACAACAGGGAATGCACCACTAGGGTTAATCTTAACAGTCTCACCAACTTGAACAGAACCCGAGTCGATGCGACCATGAATAGAAATGTCTGATGTATGAGAGCCCGAGTATGCATCAAGAACAGTGAGTCGAAGAGCACGCTGATAATCTTTGGTGCTTTCCTCTGGCTTACAAAGTTCAAGCTGATCTAGCAGAGTAGGACCATTGTACCAAGACAGATCTTTGCGTTTGACGACGTTGTCACCGTTGAGACCGCTGGTAGGAACAAACCACAACTTGCTTGTAGCGAAACCAACTTTGGACAAGAACTCAGTGAGTTGTATGCGAATCTCTTCAAATCGAGCCTCTGACCAGTCAGTAGTATCAAGTTTGTTGACAGCAACGATGACACGGTCCACTCCTAGTGAGCGCACCAGAATGGCATGCTCCTTGGTCTGCCCATCAAGATCGAAGCCTGCCTCAAATGCATTAACGCTTGCATCAACAACCAAAAGCGCTATATCTGCTTGAGATGAGCCAGCAATCATATTAGGAACAAAGTCGCGGTGACCAGGAGCGTCAACGATAGTGAAAAGGGCATCTTTTGTCTCAAAGCTGCTGGTAGCAATGTCGATAGTAACTCCACGATTGCGCTCCTCTTCGGTCTGATCCATAACCCATGCAAGAGCAAATGAGCCCTTCCCAATGCTGGTACTTTCCTTGGTGTATTTGTCAATGGAATGCTTGTCAACTGCACCCACGTCGTAGAGCATTCTACCCATGAGCGTACTTTTTCCAGCGTCGACATGACCAATAACAACAAAGTTAACAACCGGCTTTGAGAAAGTTTTCTTGACTTGCTCTTCAATGTCGACAAGAAGAGCAGAAGGCTTTGGAGGTGCCTTCTGAAGCGGTTCAGAAATGTGTAGGTTCGACACAGCTTTGTTGAAACCTTGTTCCTGCGCCTTTAGAACAAGATCATCGGGACTGGGATTGTTGAACGCCTGTTTAGCAGCGGCAGACGCCTCATAGGCTTCGTTAGCAACTCCTGGTGCTTGATAGACAACCTTGCGACCCATGGTGAATACAAGGCCGAAGGATGACGGAGTCTCGAGCAGGTTTTCTGGCGATACAAACGGCACGTCACGGTCGATGGCGGGGAAACACTTGACCCGCTTGAGGGGTCTCGCGGGAGCTACAACCTCTGACTTTTCGGGTTCACGCGGTTTTTTGGCAAGCTTGGCTAGAGGAGAAGCTGAGCCGAGCTTGAATGCAGGTTTTGGTGATGATGCAGAAGAAGAGGCATGCTTGGAGCCGAGGCGATCAAGAAGTCCGACCGAGTTCAGCTGACCAGATGACTTGCCTGATAATCTCGACATTGCCAAAGCTTGGAGTTTGGATGGGGTACCTGATATTGACTCTCCTGATGCCCCAAGTGTTTGTGAGGTGGATTTCTTGGCGGCACTCAGTGCAGCGAGACCCGACAGGCCTTGACGTGGAGTTTTAGACACAGAGCTCGGGGTGTCGGAAAGATCCAACTTACTATTTGGGGCTGGTACCTGTGCAGGCGCAGCGGGCGGTGTAGGTTTCGGTTTTTGCTTCGGTTTTATGCGAGCTTCGTGCTTGTTCTGCAAATAGTTGACGACGCGATCTATGTCAAATTCATAGTGATACAGCGCCTCGGTGATGTCTTCATTGCTCGCCTTGGCATCCCCAAGAAGACTTTTCACCATTGCCATGCTTTCATGGAGGTCCTCTATTAGTTAGCAATGCTTATAGTACAATTAGCGACCGGGAACGTGGCATACCCTCCTCTTCTGATCCCATTTCTATGTTAGCTGAATCTCGCCGACCGTGTAGTGAAGAACTTACCATCATCATAGTACTCATCATCATAGTCGATGAGGTCTTTGTTAGTAGGTTCGCATCGTGTTAATGCCACTTACCATCATCGTCGTACTGCGGTGCCATGATAACGGAAGAGTTGAAGTATGACAGTTGAGATCCTAGCCCAAATATATATATGCGAGTAGCTCACCCCCACACCCTGCACTACAAGCATCACACTATGGAACCTATAGAGACGACTCTTTTCGCGTGTCCTCTCGTGTATATATACCAGATTCCACCTCTAAAGAGCACTGCCGGCTACAAAGCTTCGGAATGGAACGTGGAAAAAGCCATGTGGCAAGGTAGGCTGACGGTTGTGGAGATCAGCTCGGATCCAGTACGATGCGAAGTACGACTCGTAGATGAGAGCAGCGGAGACCTGTTCGCTGCTGCTCCTTACCTACCTGATGGAACAGGAGTCCGAATAGTGACGGATTCGTCCCGTTTTTTCGCTCTAACACTTGTCAACGAGTCGATGAAGGCTGTAGTGGGACTCGGATTCCCAGACCGTGGTTCGTCTTTTGAATTTAACATTGCTCTTCAGGATTTTAAGCGTCACAGCGTTAAAGAGGTCAAGCCTAAAAGCCATGTCGACTACTCGTTGAAAGAAGGCCAGCAGATCCACATGAAGCTCCCTGGTTCGACATCTACTGAACCTGTTCCACAGTTACTGGCCCCACCTCTACAGCCCCCACCATCGCGTCAACAGGTCCAAAAAGGATTTGATGACGACTTTGCCGATGATTTTGGCGATTTTCAGTGATGGAGAAACCTGCCATCGGTTGGAACATTATCATGACTTGCATAGCTATTTACACAAACTGACGTTCACAC
The DNA here is from genome assembly GCA_030575195.1 of Sugiyamaella boreocaroliniensis. Taxonomy (NCBI): domain Eukaryota; kingdom Fungi; phylum Ascomycota; class Dipodascomycetes; order Dipodascales; family Trichomonascaceae; genus Sugiyamaella; species Sugiyamaella boreocaroliniensis. Next base: position 21,494 of record JAJMIE010000037.1, read on the forward strand.
GTCAAGCTCAAAGATCTCGTAGAGTCTTGTATGGCGTTTATAGAACGGATTTAGAGCACTTAACGACAGCACGTTCGCCTAGGCATCTTGGATCCACAGATCCCGTCGTCGCTGACGGTCAACACGAGCTCGCGAAGTGCGCTTTGTCCACTGGCTCTGAATGGACTCCAGTCGTCGGTCCATTTCGGCCTTGTATTCGGGATTTGGTTTCGATGCAACTCCAATCATAAACTCTGAGCACTGAAACTTGTCGGCCAATGCTTTGCGAGTCCACTTGGCTGGGTTTTCGTTACGAAGCTTGTGAATCTCTATCAGATCAGCCTCGGTCAAGTGGTACTTCTTCTCGTCCAGTTTCTTGAGAGCAGGCATCTGCTCAACCGGATATGGTTCCTTATCCTTGACGACAGTTCTCCGGTCCTCCTTCGGTAGAAATGCAGCGGGGGTCTCGTAGGGATCAGGAACGGAAGGTGCAGGGTTGTAGACGAGGCCCTTGGGGAGAATGATTTTGGCGTTGTTGGCCGAGCTTTTCGGGTTGTGGACAGTGGGGAATCGCGTGGGAGTGGATTGGCGGCCCAATCCCTTAGCATGCGAAGATGCAAACCGCACCGCTTGTAAGCTTGTCGAGCGCAGCATTTTGTGCAGGAAAATAGACGATAGGAACGAGAAGCTGAGGAGTGAACTGAAATTTCCATTAGAACCCGTACCCCCACAACCAAGTATTTCCATGCCCTAGAATTTATTGGTGAACTACACTGCGACTGGTTCTCAGTCAGAATATAAACAAGTTGGACGAGACAGCTGGATATTCGAGTCGTAATAACGGTACTGCTTTGAGTAGGTCATCTGCTGGCCGAATTCTGTTTTAGACTGCCTTGTACCTGTTTATCCTTATTGACTATTAGGGCATATTCATTTCTCACTCAATTGCAAAGTTCACGATGGATCATGGGCCTGTCAGTTCCGATGACTACATCAATGAGCTGGCACAACAAATCGCAAACCAGCTAAATCGTACTGCACCAAACCCGGCTATTGCAACTCAGATTCTGCGGCTGGCTCAATTAAACCCGACTGTAGACAGCTTTGTCCGTGTCTGCTCAGTGTTCGGTAAGTTTGATCGTTCATTTCTCGAATCAATATACGAAAAGCAGAAAAGTGGATTTACTGGCATATCTGCAACTGTAAAGAATGAAGAGGAGCCCGTCGAGGAGTATTTCAGCTCGGCATCGAAACTAGAGCAAGCTCGACAGACGGGTGGTCTGGTTATTATGAAGAAGGAAGAAGACTCGCTACAGCAGGTGAAGAATGAGCCACCAGATTCATTCAAAAAGGAGCCAAAGAGCCTGTTTAAGAAACGCCCCAGCGTTCTTATGAATCGAGAAGCTGATGAAAAACAAATAACTGTGAAACCAGAGCCCAAAACAGTGGCACCAAAAGGTGACCATGCTCTATCCGACCAAGCGCGCCAAAAGCTTCTTGAGATTCGCAAGCGAAGAGAAGCAGAGAAAGATGCTGCAACGTCACCAAGGTACGAACCTCCTAACAAGCGTATGAACAAGCGGCCGAGCAGCGACTACAAGTCATTACAAGGTGATGATTCTACACGTTCCTCCTCAACGCGCCAAGCTGCAACAGAGGACTTCTCACAAGACATTGAGCCCTACGAGGAGGATGTTAATGCTGCATTGGATAGAGATTGGTATACGGCCGACGAGTTCGGACACGCTGCGTCGACAGATGACTATACTGGAGCCGATATAGACGCTGAGTACGAGCAGAAAACACAGAAGCGTATCTCATATCGAGCTGCACAAAAGAAAAAAGATACAGACCTATGGGAACAGAACCGTATGCGTACGTCTGGAGTCATGGGGTCAGGTATCCGAGACCTTGATTTTGACGACGAAGAAGAAAACCGCGTGCACCTGTTTGTTCATTCGTTGAGACCACCATTCCTGGATGGTCAGCAGGTACTGACCCGAAATAAGAACGGAGTTTCGGCTGTTCGTGATCCTACAGGAGATTTGGCCTTATTTGCTCGCAAAGGTAGCGCTATCGTAAGAGATAGACGCCAGAAGCGTGAAATACAGCAACAAGCACGGCAGTCTACATCGCTAGCAGGCACTACTTTGGGCAATGTCATGGGTATCAAGGAGGCGGCAAATGAGGACGATGACAACGCATCAGCTATGACTTCGAGTAAGTTTTCTGACCTCTTGAAAAGTGGACAAAAAGCCGCTTCAAACTTTAGTAAAGAAAAGTCACTTAAAGAGCAGAGGCAGTTCCTGCCAGCATTTGCTGTTCGTGAAGAGCTACTCAAAGTCATACGGGATAATCAGGTTGTGATCGTGATTGGTGAGACAGGATCCGGTAAAACGACCCAGTTGACTCAGTTCTTGAACGAAGACGGTTATGGTGGTCGTGGCTTGATTGGATGTACCCAGCCCCGTCGAGTTGCGGCCATGAGCGTTGCGAAGCGAGTAAGCGAAGAGATGCAGGTAAAATTGGGAGAGGAAGTTGGTTACAGCATTCGCTTTGAGGATGTGACAAGCGAAAAAACTAAAATAAAGTACATGACGTACGGTATCTTGCTTCGTGAAGCTCTTCTCGATCCGAGTTTGTCGAAATACTCGTGTATTATCATGGACGAGGCGCATGAGAGAGTTCTCAATACTGATATTTTAATGGGTTTGTTCAAAAAGGTTTTGGTTAAGCGCCGCGACGTCAAACTTATTATAACGTCTGCTACTCTTAATGCTGACAGATTCTCAGAATTTTACGGAGGGGCACCCCAGTTTACGATTCCCGGTCGAACATTCCCTGTTGATGTGATCCATTCCAAGACTCCGGTTGAAGACTATGTTGATGCAGCTGTAAAGCAGGTACTATCTATACATTTGCAGCAGGGACCGGGTGACATCCTCGTCTTTATGACCGGTCAGGAAGATATTGAGGCCACATGCGATTTAATTGCGGAACGAATGCAGCTTCTGGACAAACCGGATAAGTTGGAGATCTTGCCGATCTACTCGTCTATGCCTGCTGACCTCCAGGCCAAGATCTTCGATGCTGCACCTCCTGGTGTTCGCAAAGTTGTTGTCGCTACCAACATCGCAGAGACGTCCCTGACATTGGATGGTATCTCGTTCGTGGTGGATACTGGCTTCTCCAAGCTCAAAGTTTACAATCCGAAGTTGGGAATGGATACTCTTCAAATCATGCCTATCTCTCGCGCCAATGCAGGACAGCGATCGGGAAGAGCTGGCCGAACTGGCAAGGGAGTAGCCTACAGGTTGTATACCGACAAGGCAGAAGAGGATGAAATGTACCCTCAGACGATCCCTGAGATTCAGCGTACAAATCTGGCGCACGCTCTTCTGTTGTTGAAAAGTCTCGGAGTTGACAACTTGCTTGAATTTGATTTCCTAGATGCACCACCCCAGGATACCATGATGGCTAGTTTGTATGACCTATGGACGCTTGGAGCTTTGGACAACGTAGGAAGCTTAACGCCTCTTGGAAGGAACATGATCTTATTTCCAATGGATCCGTCTCTATCGAAGCTCATTTTGATGTCCCTAGAGTATGGCTGCTCAGAGGAGATGCTTACCATTGTGTCCATGCTGTCTGTCCCGTCTGTCTTCTACAGGCCTAAAGAACGGCAAGAGGAGTCTGATGCGGCCCGAGAGAAATTCTTCGTCGCCGAGTCGGATCATTTAACACTTCTCAATGTTTTCAATCAGTGGAAGAAAAACTCGTCGTCAGATGGATGGAGCGTCAGACATTTTCTGCATCCAAAGTCGCTTCGTCGAGCACAAGAGATTCGGGAGCAGCTTGTATACTTACTGGACTCCCAAAAAATGGAGATTAAGTCATGCCGCGGTGATTGGGATATTGTCCGCAAATGTATTTGCACTGGATACTTTCACCAGGCTGCGAAGGTTAAAGGTTTCGGGGAATTCATGAATGTTCGGACCCTGGTAACGATGCAGCTGCATCCTACCTCGGCATTGTATGGTCTCGGTTATCTGCCAGATTATGTCGTATATCACGAGCTCATTTTCACGTCGAAGCAGTACATGACAACCGTAACAGCTGTTGATCCCCACTGGCTAGCAGAGCTGGGTGGTGTTTTCTACAGTATAAAAGAGCGGGGCTACTCAGCACGAGACAGGAAGACGACAGAGATGACATACTCTCGACAGATGGAGCTTGAACAGCAGATTGAAGACGACCGGCGCAGGTTTGAGGAGGCTAAGAGGGCCGAGGATCGAACTAAGCACAAAAAAAAGAAGAGCGCAGTGGTATTGCCTGGCGCTAAGACGAGTCGTGGCTTTCGTCGCGGGATGTGATGCCCGCGTGTATATTATTTAATATATTTATATGCATTTTTGCCTTTATGACATGGGTTTTGTTTTAGTGTACATCACGGACTGCGAGTCCGCTAGTTTAGGATAATGTTGTCAATGATGCGAGTCATAGTTTCCTCCTTGTTGGGCACGCGAATGGCGCCGCTCATAATGGCACCGACGCCAGGAACAACGCTGTCGAGCTCGAGCATAGTCTCCTTGTCAGATAGTGCTATATACTCAACTTCTGTGGGGAAGGTTGATTTTGAAAGCACTGAGTTCACAGCATCAATAATATCGTCGCGCGACGTTTTTCCAGATTTGTAGACAGCTTCGCCAGCTGACAGAGCTTCAAAAAGAATGCGTGCATTTTGGCGACTCTCAGGAGTCAGGTATTCATTACGAGAACTCATAGCCAGACCATTCGGCTCGCGGGCCGTAGGGGCAACAATGATCTCAGTAGGTAGGAGAAGATCCTTGACTAGGCGTCGAACAACAACGCTCTGCTGAACGTCTTTCTGGCCAAAGTAAGCTCTGTCGGGAGTGATAATGTTGAGAAGTTTCGTTACAATGGTAGCGACTCCGCGGAAGAATTGAGGACGCATCGCACCTTCAAGTTGACTGCTGAGGCCCTTGACCTCGACAAAGGCTCCTGTCTGGTGCGAAACTTCCAGAGTTATTCCCGACGGGTACATGTCCTTGACTGAAGGAATAAATACGGCGACTGGAGTGCCTGTCGATTTCTCGATCTGCTCGATCTTGGCGAGATCCGAGTCCATAGTGCGTGGGTATCGGTCAAGATCTTCGTGAGGAGCAAATTGGGATGGATTGACGAAAATTGAGACGACAGTTGCCGAATTCTCGGTGCATGCTCGCTCCACGAGCTGCAAATGGCCCTCGTGGAGGGCTCCCATAGTAGGCACTAGACCCACCGTTTCGTCAGAGATGACCCGCTGTTTGCGCCACGCACGCATGTCTGGAACAGATTTGATTGCATGTAGGGATCTAACAGAGATTCCATGAGAGAATTGGCGTCCAATCGGACGTAGTAATCCCCGTCTCCACATTGTGACTGAAGCCGAATGGAGGATCCTCGGTTCCCCAGATATTTTTTCCGGGGCGAGGGCACAATTTAGGCTGGATCCGAGAGAGAGGGCACTTGAGCGCAAGGAGGAACAATAAGCTGGAAGTCTTTGTCGCCGTAGAGGTGGCGACACAATTTGATGGAGGAGCTTAATAGTATCTGAGACTCTAACAGAGCTGATATACCAATATGAGGAAACAACTCTCACTTCGAACTCGATTTGCTCCAGCACATGACCAGGGAGAGGTCAATCCCATACCCTGTAGAATGTGTAGCCGCGCAACGGGATCCTAGCCCTGGGATGTTTGGAGTTGCCCGGCAACGCGCGTCTCTCACAAATACACGCTTTAAACGTCTTGATCTCGAGTAAAGAGGCAGCGTCAAGGTGCGCCAAAATACGTGGGAACTCGCCTAGCATTTCCGTGCTGCTGAGATAAGCACTGTATCGGGTGATCTCCGTTTGTCCGGGCCGTAGTAATCGCGGTTTTCGAGCCTTGGTGGTCCAAAGTACCCTTTTCAAGCCCTATGAACCCTTCAGTTGCATCCTCGCTCGACTCACGCCGCCGCTCCCGCATCCCGAACCACGGTCCCCTGGCGCCTGTTGATGCAAAGGCCCTTAATATGACGCCTGCTTCCAATCTGCGCAAACCCTCGCTGCGCCCGTCATTGGCGCCGCCGCCAATGTCCACGACTGCGACGCGACAGTCGCGCTCGTCGTTTGCGCCGTCGCGCGGTCTGTCCGATGTCTTTTCCACAAATATGCTAGCCAATAGCAACGAAAACATTGCACCGGCACACTCACGGCGAAGTATTGTGCCAACAAACGGTACGATGAGACCTAGTGCCAGCGCGTCGGCTCGCCAACAACCACGCCAGTCGACAGTGCCACGACCTTCATCATTTGGCCTTGGATCCGCCATCTCTTCGGCTCCAACAGGTCCTCTTCCTACGTCTGTACCGCCTACACGAGACCCACGGCCCCTGCGAGACAGGAACTACATAAGCACTATCACCGAGGAGATCTACAGGTACCTCACTGACAACAACTTTGAGATAGAGGCACGGCATCCACTGACGCTACAGTCGCTCAAAACTCCGACGCAGAAGGACTTTGTAACTGTTTTCCGCTGGCTCTACCAGCGCATGGATCCAGGATTCCGGTTTGAAAACTCAATGGACAAGGATGTCTCGTTTCTTATTCGAACAATTAGATACCCTTACTTTGAGTCCATCACCAAGTCTCAGATAACAGCTGTCGGTGGTCAGAATTGGCCTGTATTCCTAGGCCTGTTACACTGGACAGTCCAACTGTGCAAAACTCTCGAGCGCTACGACACCGAGACCGAAAATGCCCAGAGCTCTGATGAGAGCATGCTAAGCCAAATCCTTGACAGGTACGCGTCCAAATCTTATCGTGCGCACCTTGAGAATGAGTCCGTTTTCACAGAGTATGGTAGAGAAGTTGAGCAGGAGATTGCCCAGTTCTCAAGGTCGGTGCAGGAGAGCATCAAGGAAGCGACCTCGGAGATAAGCGAGGTCCGCAAGCGTCTGGGCAAATTATCCGAGGAGTCGAATGCCCTCGATAATCTTCAGACAAAGCGGGAAGCTCTCGAAAGTGACCTTGTCAAGTTCAAGGCGTATATTGAGGTGCTCGAAGAAAAGAAGAAAGGATGGATTGCTTCTCGGGAGCGACTCATCGAGTCCATTGACAAGTTCACGCAGGATCTCGCCGAAATAGAGGCAGAGAAGGCGTCTCTGAAGACCCAGATCAGCGCACAGGGTCTGTCTCCAGCTGACATTGATCGATTGAACGCCGAGCGCGATGATCTCGAGAGGTCACGCGATGCGCTAAGCGCGCGACGCGAAGAGTTGTCCGTACAGGTCGCTGAGCAGACCAAGCTTGCCCGCGAGTATCTGGTCACACTTGAAGGCACTCTACAGCGCTACAATGAGGCCCTTTATCACATTGGTCTCCCTACGGATCCTTCGTCACCTTACTATCTCAAACTCGAGTCACCCTTGGCGGAAGACAATCTTGGAAAGCAGCCAGAGGAGCTCCTACAAGGTCGGGATTTACGTACTGAGATTCGACCTTCTCTGCAGCGAGTACGCGCTGAAATCTTACAGCGTGTTCATGAGACAGGCGACAGCACCATCCAGATCCAAGGACTTCTGGATCAGGCCAAGGAGGTGCTCGACGAAAAGCGCGAAGAAGTGGAACGTCTTCACGCGCTTTTGAACACCAACAGTAATAAGCATGACGAGATTTACGAACGAATGAGTTCTAATACTGCGGACTTGACTGCGAAAATCGAACGTCTGGAACATGACATCGAGAAGATCAAGGCAGAAGATGACCAGGGCCTTCAGAACGTCATAGACCGATCCCAAGAGGTTGACAATGAGTTCAAGCAGGTTCAAGAAGCTGTAGTCACTGCGCGCAAAGACATGAACCGACAGCTCACAGGTATGATCAACTTTGTCATCTCATTCAAGGTTGACATCCAGTATGCGCTAGAGGATTATGAAAAGCTAGTGGAAAGCGAGCTGAAGCAATCGCAAGAAGACATTACTCCTGCCGCGGAGACATGAATAACGACCCCCTTCCCTTTTGTTTAATTTTACGATGTATTTTAGCTGTACTAATAGATCATTTGTCGTCCCAGTGTTCCGGTAGCACTTTATATATATGCATGTGAATTAGTGCCGGTATATGACAGTAGCCATTGAGCCAATCATAACCAATGCATCCTGGGGTATCTCAACAGCAGTAACCTATATATACATTTAGCCGTTATATGGAACAATATGCTTAAAAATCAGACAGCTTGACTCTGGCTGACAGACTCATGGTAAGAAGTAAAGCTAGGCCGGAGGCTACAGGTCCACTGATAAGATGTTACCCGGTCTACAGGTGCAGTGCCGATCCATAATTTTTTTCTGATTTGGCCGTTCAAGGCTTTTGATCCACCTCTAAATACTCTAATAGGAGACGATCTGGCAAAATGGACTCGGTGCCGTCAAGCGTTCCGAAATCTTTGATTCTCCCTTACGTTGTGGATTACCTGGAGCGTAACGGGTTCCACAAGGCCCTGAAGTCTCTGCAAAAGGAGGTTTCTTCGCAGGGTCTTGAGGATGAGGCGAGCACTGGAGATGACAGTCTTTTTCATCTTGAGGCTATCTTTTGGCTATGGAAGAACAACCGTACGATGAAGGAGTTTTCAGCAGCTGGAGAATCCGACGACAGCGATTCTGAGTCTAGCGACTCCGACTCTGAGTCGTCTGATTCGTCTGATTCGTCTGATTCTTCGGATTCTTCTGATTCTTCTGATTCTTCAGACTCATCGGACTCTTCAGACTCATCAGACTCAGAGTCGTCAGATTCCTCGGATTCTTCTGACTCCTCGGACTCAGACTCTGATTCGTCTGATTCATCAGATTCTGACTCGGATTCCGACTCTTCATCTTCTTCTTCGTCTTCGTCTTCCTCGTCCTCGTCCTCGTCCGATTCTTCATCGTCATCTTCGTCGTCAAGCTCTGATTCTGATTCATCTGACTCATCTGATTCTGACTCTGACTCTGACGGTGAGAACGAGGCTGCTGAGTCAGAGGAATCGAAGACGGAATCTGATACCCCGGCATCTACCAAGAGATCCCGCGAAGAGACTCCTGAGTCGTCATCTACGGACTCAGTTTCTGAAGAGCCAGTTGTGAAGCGCGGTCGCATTGAAGCAGCATCCCTGAACGTTCGTCAGAACCAAGAGGGAGAGCGAAAGTACTTTTCACGCATTGACCGCTCGAAGATCTCGTTCGAGGACGAGGCACTAACCGATAACACTTACCAGGGAGCGGCCGGAACTTGGGGAGAGCTTGCTAATGAAAAGCTAGGACGTGTCCGTGGAAAGGACTTCACGAAAAACAAGAACAAGATGAAGAAGGGAAGTTATCGAGGAGGAACCATCACCATGGCCTCTGGTAGCTACAAGTTCACCGACTAGAGTGATGCATGCATGTAAATTACGATAATTGAATAAAACATAGATAATAGAGAGATGATCTGTGAGCAGATGTGATATACGCAATACTAATTTGAGATTCCGTTTGAGTAGCGTACAACGAAAACTCTCAGTTGGCAAGTGGATAATGTATAATGTAGGGGGTACAGAGGTGCACGATACCCCTTGGATCATCAACAAAAGCGACTCCTTGTAGGTACAGGGAATCTGGCGCAGGTGATATGGATAGCTAGATACCAATAGCCTAATTACAAGCCAAATTAGGCGACGTTTTAGAATCGATTTGACAGTATGCATCTAAACGTTGCCGATGCATATGAGATTATGCAGCTTCATACATATGCACACGGCACGACGCCACCGGCACGCCCCCAACAAGAGAACACGTGTTGAGCGTTCGGTGGAGTGTTCTGGTGTAGATGGGGCCTCTGGTAGTCGGTCTTGGTTCGATACGCGAAGCGGCGCCGTGCTTTCGGGATCCGCACCGACGATTTTCCCCGCAGCAGGCTGAGCACCGCCCCTACCCAGTTCGAGTCATTGGTGCATATGGCGGGGTTGTTGGATTTAGTCTCTTACAAACCACTTTGTCGGACTGCGGTGGACTCTGCTCGGCGCAGGAAAGGACAGTTGCAGTAGGCTTGGACGAGATATAGACGAGCGTACCATTGCACAATGTTACATTGTAAGTGGAACCCGGCGTGGGCTCGCCGTGTACTAACTAAAGTCCCCATTGTTATCGGAGGCATTGGTCTCATTGCAACAGCCGGCCTGGCCTATGCTGTTGTGTCGAACCACGATGACATTCTCGAATACATTGAGCGCCGGCTCATGGAGAGACGAGTAATCCGCGAGGAGCGCCGCCGTAACCGTCGAAACCGCCGCCAAAGCGCTCAAATCGTCAATGCTCCAATGGAGACTCGCAGCATGCTGCGCCCATCTACGGGCTACGACCCTAACGACGATTCTGACATCTATGACCACCCACCGGGGTACGCGCCACGGGAGACCTACGACATGAACTTCCTGAATCCTAGCGTGCCAGACATGCCCAAGATGACGGAATATGCCACAACGTACTACACTTCGGGCTTTTCGTCGAGTGAGGTTACTCCTGGCCCTTCAAACCACACGAGTCCGGGACCCGACAGCTATATGCACTCTATGCGCCAGCGCACCCAGCACCGGGATGACTATCTGCGCGCCCCTATAACTTATACGCATCAGTCGAGCTCCGACTCTGACTACCAGCCGCTACCGCCAGGATTTGTGAACCGTGAAGCAATTCTGTCGAGCCACACATCGAGTGCCAGCGCGCAAATCTCTCGAAGCAATGATTTTGCGTCTGATGGGGGCTGGTCGTTGAGCGAGGAGGAATCTGATGACACGCCTACTGGCTCCGAGGCATTCACCCCACTAGCCAGCGAGCAAGGTTCATTACGCAGTTATGACATCCTTTCTGAGATTTCCGAGACCTCGGAAGAGTTTCGACCGAACCCGCTACGCCGATTGTCGCGTAATGCTGTTCGGCACTGATTGGATTGTGCCAGTTCTTCCCAGCTCCCCCAGCCATCTAAGTGCCTGCTCACACTGCGTGTGTAGTAGTAGCGCTTGTCTTGCGACCGCATCCTTGTCACTTCGCGCTGAACGGCAGCGCAGGTACTGGTGCGTAGACAACTAATTTATATGTGAACTTTCTTTGGGTGTGTAACTTCTATTCAAGCGGTAAAAGTAAAAGCAGTAGTACTTAGTAAATTTGTTGAGACGCCTCTTCATCCTTCCAATTAGCTTTACATTCAATTGATCATTTATGACTCTTATGACTCTACCCAGTGCTAAACAGAGAGCTGATCACAGCGCTGTCTGACTGATACGGTAGTGGCATAGTGGCAGAGTGGCATAGTTGGTTTGAAGCCACCGTCCACCATTGCCTCTCTCATCCGATCTACAAAATTGGGTTATATGCGAACTGTCAAGCCCAGTAGAGGCACCAGTTTTCTCAACGTACCCAACTGAATGAAGAACAAGTGCGGTCAACTTGGCTTCTAATTCCAGTATATGAAAAGAGAGATTCTCAAATCTCAGATAATTATGTATAACCGTTCGTTGTCATATATGCATTGTCGAACACCTCTAGCCTGTAGGCTCTCGAAGGAAGCAGAACAGGACTTGGCAAATGAGGCACATGGTGGCACAGTGGCACAGTAACGTATTGTGGCACCGCCTGTGTCGATTAGTTGTATACTATTTAAATCACGCCCAACGCTGCTATATCTGTATCCTTCAAGATGGCGATTGTTAGTGAGTACTACGAACATGATACTTCAGAATTACTAAAACGAAGTTACTCCGATAGTCATTAAAACCGCTGTAATAACTGCCGGTGCGGTAGCAGTAGCTGCCAGTATTATGTGGTTTCGCAAGGACGTCTACGACTCGATCATAGCTCAGATTGTATTTATCGACAAATGGCTATCATCTAACCAAGATGAGAGAATATCTCGTCTCTTGGCAGCACGGAAGGCGCGCCTTGAGACGGTACTTCTAGTGGTTGACGATCCATCTCAACTGCTAATGTCTGATCCTGTACAGGAGGAGGCGCAACGAAACGATCCGCTAATTCCTGGAATAAAGCTGAGCGACCGAGAGGTACTAGAAGCCGCCCACAACCCTCAGCAGTATGAGAATGTCCGAAAACAGGTTCCATTGAATGTGATTCAGCTGACGAGAGCTCATCTCAATGAACTCATTAATCCAACTAGCAATCCACGCATGAAGGGTTTTGCAGTTTACAGGAACGAACCTCGTGAGTCGGGAGAGTCATCCACCAAAGAGAAGACGTTACAAACAGAAGATAGCATCGAAACTGCAAAAACAGACTCGACAACAGACCCCGAGAAGCCTTACATCACCCTCAAAGACAAACAGAAAGACTACTCCTCTGTCTCGCTGGAATCGCTAGCCCCAGAGCAAACCTCATATGCAACAGCGGAGGAAACCCCGAATGCAACCCCGGAAGATACATCAGGAAACGGCAACCAATTCAGGATGCCAGTAATGAATCGTGAGTCCGTGAGTGATTTCGTGTATGCTGGATCAAATAACAGTCTCGAGGACTCGACTTTGATGCCTGAAACGGTACGCTATACGGATTTCGATCGTCCAAGCTGGGAGTCATGGCTGATTCGGGAAAGAGGTTCAGATAGCGGAGACTGGAGCGTGATAAGCTCAGAAACGAGCAGATAGGAAGCAATCAGGGGTGCTGCGAATCACTCGGTTATACCGTTAAACCTTGGGGACGATCTAACAATCGTGCGAGACAGCTTCACCTCCTTTCGTTTTTCTTGGATAATTTTACATCTACAAACCAGTTGGCCACATAAGTGTATGAGACGTGTACAGCGGTAGAAGGCTACCCAGTAGTAAAGTATGTTAAAATATAAAAATTAGATTCTTAAAATGCAGAGAACATACAAGCGAAGATCAAGCAAGATTCCGACGGTCAGGTTCTCGAGATGATACCTTAAAATAAGGGCTCACTTCTTCTTGTAGTACAGCTTGTTGATCAAGGAATGATGCTTGAGTTCCTTATTTTTGTTTTTGTTGTACTCAATGTATGCCATATTCTCACCACCAGCCAGACTAGCCAAAGATCCGACAGCACGGCGAGCCTTGGCAACTTTATTGCCTCGGCCAACGAAATTGTCTGCGTCATCGCCAGCTTCCAGACCTGCCGCGTCTTCATTCTCTAGTAGCACAGTTTGTAGAAGTTCTCGACGCTCTTCAACAGAAGAAAATGCTAAATCCGGTAGGCTTTCCATTCCGTGAAGGTGGGTAATGACTTTGAATGCGTAACCTTGGTCAACCAGGAAGGCTTGGCGTTTTGTTGAATAGTACATCTCCTGCGTATCCTTCGATACAAGAGAGTAGAAAAATGCGTTAAATCCTTCATCGTTTCGTCGCTTAGCTCGCAGAATTCGACCCAAACGCTGTGCTTCCTGACGACGAGAACCGTAATGAGATGAAATTTGAATGAGACAGGTGGCTTCGGGAAGATCAATACTCGTGTCGCCAACCTTAGACAAGAAAATGGTGTTCACATCGTCGTTGTATTGAAAGTTCTTTAGAATCATCATTCGCTCCTGCTGGGGCGTGCCTCCGAAAATAAAAGGCTTTCGTAGTTTGTGAGCATATGCCTTCAGTGCATATACATTATCGGAGAAGACAATGATTTTGTCACCACGACGCTCATGGTACTCAATGAGAAACTGACAAGCCTGGAACTTGGTCGGGTTCATAATATATAGCAACATTCTCTTGCGCGCATTTGCCAGAAGATACTCCTGGTAAAATTCAGGGGTCATGGGGCACCATACTTCAGCACACTGCACGTTTGCTATATGTCCTTTCTGAGCCAGATCCATCCAGTTTGCCTCGTACAATTTAGGACCGATCAGGAAGTTAAGGTCATCGATCTTGTCATCCTCACGGACAAGTGTAGCAGTGAGTCCAAGTTTTGCATGCGCAGCAATAGTAGTTACGACACGACGGAACATGGCAGCAGGGACAACATGTACCTCATCAAGAATGATGAATCCCCACTCACGAGAGGTTAAGAAATCCATCATCTTTTGTGAATCATGAGATCGATTCCGTGTGTTGGCAACCATTGAGTACGTCGACACAACAAGGCCAGCGTCACCGCGAAACTTCTCCTTATTCTCAGATGTGAAAACAGCCACATCCTCTGGTTGAATTGTGCACCACTGAAGGAACTGCTGTCGCCACTGCATGACGGAGACCGATGAAGTACAGAGCACAATGACACTTTTGCGAATAGTGCATGCGGCAGTGATACCAACCAGCGTCTTACCAGCTCCACAGGGTAGCACAATGATTCCAGATCGAGCACGGCCATTTCCAAACATCTTACTAAGACTCTTCTCCTGATAAGGGCGAATCTGTGTTGAGGGCTTAAGATCAATGTCAAGATCAGGATTACGCAGGTCGTTACGGAAATCATATTCCTCAAGCACTGGGTAGTCAATTTCCTGACACCGCTTCTTTACAGCCTCCACGGAGTCAGTAGCAATCTCAAAAGAGTGGACAGCATCCATATCGTCGTCATCATCTCTTTCTATGTCAACGATGGAGGTGAAAATATCCTCAACTGATGCTTCCTTCGTACCCTCTTTAGGTGCTTCGTCAGGTTTGCCTTCGACGACCGAGGCGGGCTTCGTGCCGGCGATGGTTAAGCTGTCACCCCGCGGAGCTCGTTCCGTAACAAGTCCATCTTTTGTCACCGTTTCAGAAGCCTCAATCCGTAGGCGACCTATCTCAGGATCCTTAAGAAGCATTTGGAGAGTTTCAGCATGCGAGCTCTCAACGAAGTAGCGATTGTGTTTCAGCACGAGCTTTACTTTTCCGTACGATATGGTACAGCTGTGAATAAATGAAATGATACTCTTCGGAACAGGAACTTTCGACAATCGATTCAGAACAGATATGATGTCATTGGTTTCGAGACCAACAGACACTGCTGTGTACAATGAGTAACTGCGGATTCGGTATTCGTGTATATGCGACGGTCGCGATACAGGTTCCGCTATGGTGACCAAAAAGTCCTGAGCTTGTTCAGCTAATGGCGAAAAGCTCTCCAGAACAATCCTTCCATCTTCAGGACTAATCCATAAAGGTCTAGAGGCGTGATCTGGTTTCAACTTGAGGAATGAGAAGTCGGATTTTCCAAACATATTAGACACACCATCGGGAACTATGGCTTGGTCCGTTTCCTGTGCTTGCTCTTCAACAGGACGAATCTTCAAATGAACCTTTGGAATTGCTACGTTAGAGTGAGTTTCAACACGTTACAAATAAACTCCTACCAGGCAGTGGCGTCTCATCCTCCTCTTCTTCGTCGTAGCTAGTGTTCTCCGAATCGGAACCGCCGTCGCTCAACTGGGCCTCTTCATAGTTACGTTTGGCTTGTTAGCTTTATCACAATTAAAAGATTTGCCAAACTCACTCGCTTGTCTCTGTCGAACCTGCGATGCCATATCGAACTCGAGGAAGGCAAAGAGCAAGAAAGTTAGCCGAGAGTCCTATGATATATAATCAATTATATGGGTTAGGGTAGGATACGGATATGTTTGGACTATCCATGATTACAAACTTGAAAAAGGACTCTTGCCGCAATGGCTGGGTCAAATACATTGGCAATAAATAGCTGTAGCAAATATACACATTTTTATCACAGCACAACTCTCAGATCAAGCTGTGTCCATAGCCTCAGACTGGGACGTACCGTCGTTGCGCTGCCACTGCTTTTCAACAGAGCCCACATCTGGGATATCTTTCGCGGCATAGAAGAACTTCTCTGCAGACTTACGATCCTTGAAATCGACAACGACAACATCCTGACCGGTACGACGCACGTTGTCAAACTCTCCAACAGTTGACAGAAGGTGGCCACGGAAGGACTCCTCTCTATCGTTGGTGATAGGTCCAACTGCCACGGACTTGGGTCGCAGGTCAAGATTAGAACGAGCTGTCGGAGCAAAAGAAGCCGCTCCACGCATCGCACCACGACCACCACGACCTCCACGCGACGTATATGGATGGTAGCCGCCACGTCCTCTGTAACCACCACGACCGCGGGTAGCCTGCGAGCTGGGTATTCCAAGGCTCTCAGCCTCAGCCTTGAGTGCCTCAAGCTGTTGCTTAAGCGCCTCGGTACTGGACAGCTTCTCCTTAACTTCCTCCGTCTCTCCCTGAGTGCTGGCAGTCAGTTTCAGAATGCGCTCCTGCTCCTCAAGAATCTTCGACTTCATCTCAACAAGCTGCTTGAGCTTCTCCTCATGGGCCTTTCGCTTGGCTTCCTTCTCTTCAAAGGCCTTTTGCTTAGCTGCCTGAATTCGTGCCACAGCGTCGACATCGATCATCGGCTTGTTCTGCTCAGCCGGGTCGCGTTTGCGCCAGTACAGCTTAACAAAACGGTTGTTGAAAATGACATCGGGCGAGTTCCATGCTGTGCGCGCCTGATCGTGCGACTCATACTCGAGCTCAGCAATGTGTTGGCGGTCGTTGATAGATACGCTGACAAGGTTACCAAATCGCGAGAAGTATTCGCGGATGGAAGCCTCGTTGAACTTGTCGTCTGGAACCTTTTCCACAACGAGACGCGTATTGGAGAAATCGTTTTCGGCAAGAGGTCCCGAGATCTGGGACATCTGGCCACGACCACCGCGACCTCCACCGCGGCCACCACCGCGGCCTCCACGGCGGCCTCCACGTCTATCAAACCCAGCGAAGTTTGGCATCTCAAATGGAGGAATAAAGCCCTGTGACGTGGGCTCTGGGGCGGGGATGCCACCAGGAACAAATCCCTGCTGACCCCACGGTTGCTGATGAGGCACAAAGCCCGTACTCTCGGGGTTGTATTCTGCTTCGAAGCCATTGCGGCTGTTGCGGAAGTTCTGTCGAAACTGTTCCTGGCCATGGAACACGGGCTCAGGAGCAGTAGGCGCAGCGGGAGCAGCAAGAGCTACTCCTGTATGAGAGGGCGGAGGAAATCCACTCTGCAAGCTCTCTAGAGCTTGCATTAGAGTTGCCACGAACCCTGCTGTATGACCATGGAGAAACTCCTCAAGCTGCTCCTCACACATCTTGCGTAGCTCATTTACGGGCAGATCGTGTTTCAGCAGCGCCACGACGTACTCGCTCATGACTTCGGCATCTGCCTCCGAAATGGGCGTCAACTGCTGCTGGATCCATGGCTGCAGCTGCGCCAACGTGTTTTCGTCCACCATTGTACAAAAAGAAGGTCTAATAAGTACAAAGTTAAAGAGGGAAGTTGCGGTGTAATTCCGTTTCGCAGAGCACTAAGCCGGTTAACAGCATATGTGTGTAACTAAACTCAAAAAATATTTTAGCCGTACACTCTCTCTATGCACGACACCAACGTGTGACTCTGACTTGTTGTTCGTTATTAAAAAAGCCATGTCGTACGTTGCTACTCTCATCAGCGATAGCGGCATCAGTCACGCGTTTATCGATGAGTTCGAGTCGGTGCTGCGGACCGAGGGCGCGACCGTGTTACGACCCGAAGCCCTCGGTGTGCCAACCGAGTCTGGCGACAACACCGCCATGGATTTCTATCTTGATGTCGAGACTGGTGGCTTACCACAACTGAAGCAGGCGCTGTTTGATCTCAGCAGTAATAGCAATGGAGTCGATATCATCGTTCAGCCCTCGGAACGCGAAGCCCGCTCTGACAAGGGCCTGTTTGTGTTTGACATGGATTCAACGCTCATTCAGCAGGAGGTCATTGATCTCATAGCTGCCTACGTCAACGTCGAGGCCGAGGTCTCGCGTATAACGGCAGCAGCTATGAATGGAGAGATTGACTTCACAGAGTCGCTACGCCAACGCGTCGCGCTGCTCAAGGGCGCGCCAGCCACTGTGTTTGAGTCGCTCAAGTCGCAGATCAAGTTCACGCCTGGTGCTCATGAGCTGTGTCGGGCACTCAAAAAGAAGGGCTGCAAGCTAGCAGTCCTGAGTGGAGGCTTCATTCCGCTGGCAGAATGGGTCAAACAAGAGCTGGGTCTTGATTACGCGTACGCAAACAACCTAGAGGTGTCTGAAGATGGTAAGACACTTACTGGCAAGACGTATGGTCGCATCATCAACAGCACTGCCAAGGCCGAGCTTCTCCGAGAGATTGCTACTCGGGAGAATGTATCGCTAGATCGCGTTGTCGCCGTTGGAGACGGGTCCAACGACCTGGAGATGATGGCTGTGGCCGGGTTTGGTGTCGCGTTCAACGCGAAGCCTGTTGTGCAGAAGAAAGCGCCCTCGCGCATAAACACGTCCAGTTTGCAGAGAATATTGTTTATTCTCGGATACAATAGCCAGCAGCAAGAGGAGTTGATCAAATAGAAAAAGCTGCGGGTAGCTTTGAGCACTAATAGATCACGCCTGGATCGACACCAGGTATATATTGTTCATTCATACTGTTCATGTGTGTTTAGTCGGCAGGCAGATCTGGCTTATCATCGAACTGTTGAAGTTCATCGGCAGGTGTCCCAGGCTCACCTGATTCAGGGTCTCCTTCAGAACCAAACATAATAGAATCAATGGCACTGTCGATAGCGTTGGTGGCAGTGTAGTCAACGGGAGACGACGCATCGATGTCGACAGGATGCGCTGATGTCCAACTGAGATTAGGCGTAAGTGTAGTAGCGGTGGAAGAACTGGGGTCAGGTGTAGAAGTGGCTTCAGCCTTCGGTACAGGACCAGGCTCGGGCATTGTGACAGAAACAGTCGTATTCAAGATTGGTGGTTTAGTTTCAGGAACTTGCGTTATATGGCCCTCACAGACACCAATGATGCCATTGAATAGCAACACCTTCTCGCCAGCCATCACCGACGACAGAAGGATCTCCTGCTCGGTGATGACTTTGAGCTTGAGAAGGTAGTGACGCACAACTCCACACAGACAGCCCGATGTCATGGGCGGAGTGACCCACCTATTCTTGCGGTAGAAGGCAAAGTTGGTGATGGAGCCCTCTGTGACCTCGTTGCGCGTGTTGTACAGCAGCACCTCCTCATATGTGTGCTTTCCTGGAAGCGACCGCTCGCGGGCAGCATTGTAGTGGTCACGGCGTGTTGTCTTGAAAGATGTAAATGGCGAAATGATTATTGGTGATGAGTCGACGTACACCTGGTACACGGGGTCGGCGGGGTTCACCTGGTTCATGAGGCCTGAATGAAGGTCTCGACGGGGGCCTGTTGCATACGCCTCAATGTTGAGGGTCCCGTCTTTGGACACGAGAGCACGCAGTCGATACGGTTTCATGGGGTCGAGCACCCCCACTGTTTCTCTTAGTTCATTGATAAGATGATCAAATTCCAGGATTACGTCCCACTCAAAGAACCGAATCGCATACTGCAGCCGCTGCCAGTGGATACCTAACAGGAAGAAGTTTTCTATAGCCAGAGGTACCCCACCAGACAGATTGGGGTCATAGCGGATAGTAGACAGGATTTGAAACGGCTGTGCATCGTTAAACGACTCGTGAAGCAATTCTACTAGCCTTTGTGTCTGTTCATACTGGAACGGAGCAAACTCGCCTGTCACTGAGTAGATGGGTGATTCAAAGGGTGCGCTCTTGGGGTGCGGTTGAAAAGGTTCCCTTGGAATGTCTTCGACTTGACTTCGTGTCAAGTTCTCGGGTGCCGGGATACTCGGAAATGTCGGGGGTTTTGTCATTTTATATTTTTTGTGGCCCGAAGTTCGTCCAGGCGAACCGACGCTTTTAGTCCGGGGGTGAGTGCGCGGCTGAGATCATAGCCGTTCCTTAGCCGCGTGTTGCCATGGCGACGCGCCCTGTTATGACCGGCGGTTCCTAAACCTAAGCTGCATCCCTATATTCTCGGCCTCCTTCTATTTACCATTTTGTCAATCGATCAATGGGCCTTTAAGTGGCAAAATCACCTCGCTATTACCTGGAATCCCGTTCATCTAACGCACCAGAGGACGAAGCAGAGTTTTCTATACCACACGCCGTATTCTTCATGTCGCGTAGACAGTCGTATATTACGACGCAGCTGACGGCCATCACTGGCCAGCTACAGAGCCTGTTTGAGGAGTTGGGGCTTGAAGATGATGAGCGAGAGTCTCGCGAGCGCAACGTTTACGCTGTAGTCGCCACAGCACTTGATAACCACGTGGCAGGTGTCGTGGCTGAGCGTGATGCAGTCTGTCAGCAGTGCAAACAGCTCCAGCAGGACTTGCAAACAATGCTCAACGCTATGGCCGATGTTGATGCTGCCACGACTCTGGGCCCAGCAGCTGCAGACGCCGTTACAAACGACATTACACCGCCCTATGTACCGCTATACAAGACGCTCGAGCAAGCCCACGCCGTACTGAAGAGCTTAGTAGCTGAGCGGGTGGCCCAGGTCAACAGCCTGCTTAGCAAGTTGAATGAGTTGGCAGTTCGAGTCGACGGCGTGCCTGTTATGCCTGCTATCAGTGACAGCGACGACTCAAAACTGCAGAACCTGTCAAGGGCGCGGATAATGGACCTAGAGACCGACGTCCACCGCTGGCAGCAGGAGGAGCAGCGACGTATTGCTATAGTTTCTGACCGCGCGACGCGTATCGTAGCTCTGTGGACAGAACTCGGCACTTCACAGCAGGACATTGACCCGCATATTGTCGAGAATTACAAGACTGCTCCACACAAGCTGGGGACTTTGCAGCTTGACATGGATCGGCTCGAAATGAAGCTTGACGCTCTTCAGACCGAAAAGGACATCCGTACTGTTAAGCTGACGAGCCTCAAGAAAGACGTCAGTCACCTGTGGACTAAGCTTTCACAGGACACTCAGGTTGTTGCCGACTTTGAACGGGCTCACCGTGGCCTTGGTCTCTCAGTGCTCGACGCCTACCAGCACGAGTTTGACCGGCTCAACGAATTGAAACGCCAGCATATTCATTTATTTATTCAAGACGCGCGCCAAGCACTACAGCAGCTTTGGGACACGTTATATTTCAGTGAGCAGGAAACAGCTCAATTTACTCCGGCATGGGCCGATATTTATACGGATGCATCGCTCGACGCGCATGAGACAGAGATTGCGCGACTGCAGGCGCTGGTTGAGGAGCGGGCTCCTGTGCTGGCACTCATTGACGCCAGACGGCAGATCCTTGACGACCAACAGGCTCTGGAAGCATCGTCGCATGATGCATCGAGACTATTGTCAAAAGGCCCTGGTCGACGTGACCCTGGTCGTCTTCTCAAAGAGGAGCAGATGCGCAAGCGCATCGCAAAACGCAAACCCAAGATCCTGCATGACCTGCACGCGGCCCTTGTCGAGTGGGAGACCAAGTCGGGCCAGCCGTTTTGTGTCAATGGCAGCAGACTTCTAGATACTATTATTGAAGAGGAGCAGAAGTGTCTGCCACGCGCAACTCCACGACGTCCGTTGGCATCAGCTAGCACCAAGCAGCCTTCTCCTGCGAAATCCGTCACACGCCCTGTAACGGCTGCCAGCAATGCCAGTGTGCAGCGACGACCAATACAGCCTAATTTTACTGCGTCTAGAGTGAGGCCCACGACACGGCCAGCTCCAACAGTAGCAGCAGCAGCGCGCATTCCTGCACGCCGACTCGGCGAAGAATCCCCGACGCGGCCTGCTCTGCATGCTACACGAGCGCGACTAGCCCGCTCACCTGGCAAGGAGAACCGCGACAGTCCAGCAGCGGGCAAGATTGCGCTCGGCGCTGAGAGTCTACGCGAGTCAACACGAACTCCCATGTCGCCTATCCGAGCACAGCAGGCAGTACGTAACCAATCACCAGAACGCAATGGCGTACCCGCTCGAACCCAGTCTCCTACCCGCATTCCGTCGCTGACACGGCCACATATGTCCCCTGTCAGGAAAGATATCTCGCCAGTGCGTCCTGTGGTCCCGAATCTTACGCATGTCTCGCCTGTGCGACCGCTGACGTCGCCTACGAGGATGTCGCCCGTGCGCCCTATGCTCCAAGTGCCGTCTATGCCTGCTAAGATTGAGACGCGAGTCGTGTCGACGTCGGGCAGCACGAGATCTGAGACATGGGAGTCGTACGACGGGCTTAGCAGCGACGACGAGCTCAGCAGTGAGGTAGAGCAGTGGCGACAACGTGAGCGCAATAAGCTCGCGCCAAGTCGCGCTCTTGACGTGGAGGACCGGCGCGTCTCAGCATTCAATCGCGACAAAGACATTTTCTAGTCGCAGCGCGTTCTATAAGTGTCGCATCACACCAAGTCTCCCATAATTATGGAGCTCTCAGCATTGCTGGATTTTGACTTCATCATGATTAGTTATACACTGCTGTCTTCGTAAACCATCGCCTCTAGGAAACAATTCATGCCTCGTTTAGGATGCCCATAACCAATAATTCACAGACATACCTCCATAGTTACGTACTACCGCTTTTCCACGGTGTATTAAGGTCCATGACACTTTCCTTAGGGTTGGTGATGGCCCCACACTCGTAAACCCTTTCGGGCCCTTACAGGACCCTGCGTATAATACCACAGCCGCAGCGACATTATTCTTAACTTCCTCACATTCACAAAACACGAGGCAGTCGACATACTGTAGTGGAAGCCAGTGATCCCTAGGGATCAAGTAGTGTGTAGCAGGAAACACTATAGTAGCGGAAATACCAGTTAAGCCGGTGCTTTATCGGCTACGTGGAATTTGGTGAAGCCAGCGACGTGTAAGTTATTCGTGGCGTAGCACGTGCAAACCAGAGTTAGCTCTTCTACGACGATGAAAGACGATTCAGTCGACCCTAAAGACGCCAGCCGGCCCGTACGACACGTGCGACAATTGTCAACGGAAAATGCGGGCGGTACGCCAGTTGTGGCACCCGAGCCTAGAGGCCGCGAGCGCGGCAGTTTCTCGTCGCAGCGTAGCGGCTCGCGTGCAAACCACATGTCGGTATCGGAGCTGCCAGTCAAGTTTGCGACCCCCATGACTAATGCCGATGTCTATGACGCGCTAGAACGTGAGCAAGAGGCCATAGTTAACCGGCTTCAACGCGAGATTTCGTCGCTGAAGTCGGACTCGGCGCGCAGTCGGTCGCAGTCGGCCTCTTCCACATCGTCTATGTCACGTCACGCGTCCACACGCTCTATGTATTCGTCAGATGCCGAGGATCATGCTAAACTAGCAACTCCACGCGGATCAAGACCCAGTCTCGGGTCCATGTCGGACGACGCCAGTATTGTGCAATCACTGCGCAAGGAGAACGAGGCTCTCAAGAAGAAGCTCGCTGACCTCAGCATTAAACGTGAGTTTAGATTTGATTGCTGTGAATTTTGGATGACTTCATTCTACGACAGTTGCCCATATTCGAGTCGTGTGCTTTTCGCGGTAGCTAACAAAAGTGACGGAAAAAGAGACGGAACTGGAACAGCTCAAGGGCCGGCCATGAGTGCGGCATTTCCTGTTTGGGTCATGCACCCCACAAGTTCAAGTATTTATTGGCGGCACTTTCCCGCTTCTTTTATAGCAGCATATCGGTAGGTACCAGAAGAAATGGAGGCATAAAAGGTGAGCAGTGGAGAGTTGAATGTAGGGGGAATTGGAAAGCTCTGGGTAAGCTGAGTACGAGCGGGGATCAGGCGAGGTGGTGCCTTTAGGTAACGCTCGTAATGAAGAACATCTGCAAAGGTTTTACGAGACATCGATGATGCTCTTTAAACACTTTCACAGTTTATCTTCGTGCTTAAACCTTCAAATGATCTCTGATACCGCCAATGCCCTCTGTCAATGCCCCGTATGTGACGTGCCTCCTCTCCACAACTCTTCACTACCCCTCTGCTGCTTCATCCGCTATACTCTGTCACCGGCCCGGCCCGAAAACTCGTCAAATTATTCTATTGATCCTGTCGTATTCTATTTATGCTCTATGCTTATACCATTATTCTGCCCTTTGACAACTTACACCAACAGTCCGGGCCTGTTTGCCGCCTCTTGGACTAGCTGCTTTCCGGGAAGCTGCTCCTCCGGGGCAGCATCTTCCTCGGCTTGAAATTCATCGTGGATTCCCGACGCCCACGTCTCGTCTAGAGTACCCCCGAGAACAGTCCGCACCTGAGCGACAAGCGCGTCGTCCTGGCCAGCATTCTTCGACAGCCAATAGTCACGCACAGCAGTGCGTACCTCGTCAGGTGTACTGAGCCCGTACACTGTGGACCCCGACCAGTGCGAGAACACAAATCGTGACGCCAGGTCAGCGAGTTCGACACCCTGCGCTGCAGTGCACTCGGCAGCAGCAGCCACGGCCTTGCGCAGCTGAGGTGAGGCCGGGTGGAACGAGTGCGTGGGCTGCGACCGCAGCAGCGACATGCTCAGCGGCGAGGCATTGAGAACGGTACTGACACCTGCTTCGGTCTTGAAACGACCCACGTACGGGCCTAGGCGAGTGTTCTGGATGCAGAAGTTCGAGTAGCTGAGTACAACATCGAGCGGAGCACCAAGGTTGTGGCGCACGAGCTTGGCGACCCGCAACAGGAAGTCGATAGGGTAGCCAGAGATACCAACGTGGCGCACAAGGCCCTCCCGCTTCATGGCAAATGCCTCGCTGATGGCCACAATACACTCGTCGACACTCACAAACTCGACGTCATGGATGTACAGCACATCAAGGTAATCGGTATTAAGTCTATCGAGACTTCTCAAAACCGACTGCCGGATTGCCTGCCGACTGTAATCAAAGTGATGTTCCGCTACTCGTCCCGCCTTGGTGCACAAAAAGTACGACTCGCGAGGATACTCGGGCCTCAACTTGAGCAGTGCTGCACCGATAATCTCCTCAGATGGACCATAATATGCTGAGGTGTCGACGGCGCGGATCCCAAGATCAAACGCAGTGCGCAGCACCGCTTCGGCCCTCAAATCGTATGGTGTGTCGGTATATTGGTAGTTGAAGACACCAGCACCCAGGATAATGGGTGGCAAGTCTGCCAGAGACGTGGGACTGCCACTGGAAATGGGCCGCAGCTCAACCTCCTTCGCCTCGACACTGTCAACCGTCATGGTGGCTATCGTAGTGGGAATATTTCGGTTCGCAGCGATATTATGCAATCGACCATGGCCCTGTGCGGTTAGGTCTTTCGGCCGACCGAAATTAAATTAACCTCACCCGCTGGCATCTCATCTGCCGTGCGTCTCGAAGTCTATCTGGACCCAAAGGGCAACTACGTTTATGACAGGACCATGATGGAGCTGTGGGCCAGCACGCAGCCCATAATATCGACCCCAGTCTCGACCTATATACAGCGCTGTGGCCAGTTTTACAGATCAAGACGATGGCTCAACTACGATGCTCGTGCCAAATGCTACAAGTATCGCTGCTCTTGCACTCGCTATGCTGGTGTGTGTGACAGCCATCGCGGCACCACCAAGGCGCCGCCTAGGACCGCCTCGCTTTGGTACTGGGCGTCCAAGAGACCTGCGTGCGCCACATCACCGAGTGATGCCTCCTAGAGGACGCATCGAAGAGGGCTCGACCCACAACTCGGACGATATCCCCGAGATTGAGTTGGAATTGGAGCTTCCAGACCCGTACTATACGGCGCCTAAGGTGTATGCCTATTTCAAAGAACCATTCCCTCAATGGCTTCAGGATATTACAGGGCTAACCCAATGGCCTAGCGAGTCCCCTCCCTACATTCCCATGGACGAACTGGATTTTTCCAAAATACCTAACGAGATTCCCAAACGTCGAGCTGGGGACTGCTCCTCTGTAGAACGGTCTCACTGCTCGTTTGACTGCTACCGCTGCGTAGCCCCCGACGATATATCCACATGTCCAGTGATATCACAGACCTTTGACGACGGTCCTAGTCCAAGTACCCCAAAACTACTGCAAGAACTACCTTCCAAAACAACCTTTTTTACTCAGGGAGTCAATGTCATTCGATTCCCAGAAACATTCCGCATGCAACATAAACAGGGCCATCTATTGGGGACTCATACTTGGAGTCATGCCAACCTCCCTTCCCTTAGCAACGAGGAGATTGCCGCTCAGATCCAGTGGTCGATATGGGCAATGAATGCCACTGCTGGTATCGTTCCTCGGTACTTTCGACCTCCATATGGAGCCATTGATGACCGTGTACGTGCAATAACTCGGCAGTTTGATCTCGTGGCAGTGTTTTGGGACCGCGATACTTTTGACTGGAAATTGAACGACCGTTCCAAGTCAGAAGTCGAAGTATTTCAAGACGTCCGCCAATGGCAAGCTGGTGCCCGTGGTGCTCTGATTCTTGAACATGATTCCACCATCAAAACAGTTAACCTTGGCATTGAAATTGCTAACATACTTCATGGTAATCAATTCACCGTTGCCGATTGCGTTGGTGGACCTTGGTACAACAGCTAGCCAATTGCTTCTCCTAAAATCATAAAGATAACATAAACATTTTAAACTGTAGATTCCACAACGTCAATTGTTGGATGACTCTCAGCAGGGTAGAAATCCATTTTATTTCTATTGATGAGTCATTTACAGATGCGTTTCAAGTGCCTTGGAAAGCGGCCCAAAACTTCTGTTCTTCGTCTCCTTTAAACTCAAGCAGTCGCGACATGACAGTTAGCATCTGAGGCCGCTGCTCCTTGTGCTGCAAAAAGCCGAGGAGCACATTCTTCACGTACGACACACTGATATGCTTCTCATCACCATTGGCCTCTTCGCTACCAGGCATCATGGGCATAGCCAGACTTGACCGGCGCGACGCGCTAGCACTGCGCTGTTCAGTCTTGATGCGAGTATTTTCTAGCTGTAGCTTCTGGAGATCTTCAGTGAGCGTACGGTGCGCTCGCTGGATCTTTTCAAGACGCTGCTGAGCCTCTTCGGCCACCTGCTTCAACATGGAGTTGGCTTTAGCCGCCTCACGAAGCTCCGATTGGGCACTCGACAGAGCATCTCGTAGCTCCTGCACCACTCGGCGTGACTCCTCGACCTCGACTTCAAGTGAGGACGACTTCTTGTCAGTCCGGTCTTGTGTCGACCGCAGCTCCGAGATCTCTCTGCTGTAGCGAGACTTCTCTTCCTCAAGAATACGTACTTGCCGTTCAAGCTCGTACGACTTGTCTTTGGCTTCTTCACGCTCACGCAGGCGACGCTTGCTGATGGCAGCTAGCTCCGATTCAAGCCTGTCCCGTTCCTCGGTAAGCGACCGTACTGTGTCATGGGCCTCACGAAGCTGGCCTTCCTGACTTCCCTCAGACTCATTCAGTAGTCGCCTCATTGTTGTTGACTCTCGGATGCGTTCCTGCAAATGCTTGTGTGCCTCGGAAAGCTCCGACTCGAGCGTCTCACACCGGCTGCTGACCTCGTTCATGCGCATGTTCAACTCTTCAGCTTGCTTCTCAAGCGACTGTGCAAGAGTCACTGCAGACAGTTTATCCGCCTCAGCAGTTTTCAATGTAGCTCGAAGTTGAGACATGTCACTGAACATTTTCGCCCGTTCTTTCTCGTAGCCAAGCTTAGATGTTTTCAAAAGTGAGATGTTCTGCTGAAGTTTCTTATGCGAATCAGTAAGCTCCCTCTTCTCGGCCTCGGCAGCCTGAAGCTTCTTCTCGAGCTCCATGGACCGAGACTCAATGCGTCCACCAAAGGCCTTGGCCTCATCTAACCGTTTAGTTAAATCATCAATAGACGTGGCTTTATCCTTGATATTTTCGGTGAGCTGAGCAATTTCACTCTTGTGCTTCTGCACATCAGCGACAGCCTTCTCAAGGTTAGACTTGGCCAAACCAAGCTCCTGTGATGACGCTGAAAGCTTTGCTTTGGAATCTTGCAAACTTCCAATCTCCTTCAGCTGCTCGTCAATGCGACTCTTATGTTCAGTCACCTGATTTTCAGTCGTAGAAAGCTGCTCCACCTTCTCCTTGAGCTGACTCTCCAACTTCTCGTAATCGTTCGTTTTGCGCTTCAAATCACCCTCAAGCTTCTCAGAGAGCGCAGTCTTCTCCTTAAGTTCATCCTCCAATGCTGAAATCTTCGTCTTCATATCTTTAATTGTGGACTCATGCTGCTTTGTGATATCATCAAACTTAACTTGAAGCATATCTTTCGCTTCGGAGAGCGTAGTGTTCTTGGTTTTCTCCTCCTCATATGACGATTTCAGCTCATCCAGTGTTCTTGACAACTCATCATGCTTGACCTGCAGATCTTGGAGATCTGAGAGGGTCTTCGAGTTTTGCTGCGAGGTCGATCCATTATTTTCCTGAAGCTCTTTTAGGTTATCTTTCGCAATAACAAGATCTTGACCAACATCACGAAGCATATCCTGTAGACTTGCGATCTCCTCATCCTTCTGTCGGTTGGCAGCCCGCAATTGTGATAGTTCGGCAGCACTCTCTACAGGAGGTGTAGCTGGTGGGGAAACAATGGTTTGAGGAGTAGCAACCGCATTGCCTCCTTTCTTCTTCTTGTTTTTCTTGCCTTTACCGGTAGCAGAAGGCGCAGAGACGGGCTCAGAAACATGAGACGCGGCAGCGGCTGATACAGCCGCCTGTGCCTCTTGCAGTTGATTACGCAAGATAGAGATATCATTCTCATGAGAAGTCTTGAGTTCAAAAAGATCTTTCGCCGATGTTTCGGCGTGCTCCTTCTCAGCATTAGAGAGCTTCTTCTCAAGAGTCGTGATCTGTTGCTTCAATTCAGCACTGTTGTCGCTTGACTTGAGCGATTCCACCTCCTTCGTCAGGGAATCAACATTAGACTTAAGATCCTCCGAAATAGTGTTCTGTTCACCTAGTTTAGTCTCGAGATCTGAAGCACGAGCCTTGTGCGACTCTGCATCCTTTTGAGCCTTCTGCAGATCCTGCTTGAGAGCAACAAACTCAGGCAAGTCTTCGGCGTTCACAAGCTTGGAGGACTCAATGTCTTTCTGGGCACTGGCAAGTTGGTCCTTAGTCTCATTGAGTGAAGCAGTTGCCGCCTCGAGACTCACCTGCGTCTTTTCTAGCTCTGATTTGGTACTTTCCAGCTGTGATTGGACCGTAGAGGTCTCAGACTTTGAAAAAGTTAGAGATTCTGTAGTACTCTTTAGATCAGCTTTCACCTTATCAAGCTCCGTCTTGGATGCAGCGAGTCCCGTCGTGGCAGTTTTCAACTCATCTGTGAGACGGCGTATTTCGGAATTCTGCATGTCATTCTTCATTGTCAGGTTCTGCAGATAGGAGACGAGTGCATCAACCTCAGTAATGGACTGACAGGGCGTGTTCTCGCCGAGAATCTTCTCAAATGCCTTTACAAGCTCTGCCTTCTTCTTCTCCAGACGATATGCTGCCAACAGCACTTCTCATTAGTATTGGATGCCATTGAGGGCACGAAACTTACATGGGTACTTTTCCTCGTACTTGCCGAACTTGCGTAGCTTTACCTGGACTTCCTTGGGCAATTCGGGCTCCGAAGCCGATTCACTATTCGGTTCCCCAGGAGCCACTGGCTCAGCTGTTGTAGCCTCAGCATCGTCATTGGGCGTTTCTTCAGCCTTTTCAGAGTCTCCACCATCCTTTGCCTCGTCCCGTGCAGCCTGCTGTTCTGCTTCAATGTCGTAGATGACAGGTTCTGGTGTCTGTTGGCTCAACAGACGGCCATGCTTCTGCAGCAATTTGGCTGGTGCCGACTCAGTGCTGGGAGGCGGGGTGCCGGTCTTTGTAGACCGCGACACCCCACCTACAGCCTGCTCCAGCTCCTCGCCGATGTTCTTCGTCAGCTGGCTGAACTTGGAGAACATGCCAAAAGGATGAAGAGAGCGTGGAGGCTTCAGTTGGCGAATTGGCTTAGCCCCATGCAGGGTCCTTCCTAAAACGGATAACCATATTGAAGAGGAAACCGAGAAGAGGGCAGTAAGCTGAAGGGTAGAACATATAATTGATACGAAAAGTCCCCGAAGGCTGTTGTTATCGTTATGAGTCATATGATGGAGTCCAATTATTGCCATTGAAGGTTTGGACGGCTTATTGGCGCGTCCATATTCTCATCAAGTTCTAGAACTAGTCTTTGGCAATGGTGCTCTTGTGGCCGACTTTACGAGGTAAAGGTGGTTTATGCTCTGCTTACCTTCGCTGGATATCTATACTCTTGGTATCTCTAACCGCTGTTAGCTGGCAGCTAGATCTCGGGGTGCCTTGCGTATACTTCCCCATGTCGTAAGCCATCGTCGCTCCATTTCTCCCACCACATATATCTCCATTCATCGCATTGAGCGAGCCCGTTAACCTTCCACTAAGACCGCTTTGACCTGCTCTAGTTCATTTACAAGTCAAATACCTTTCTAGAATCCAAGTATCTCCCCTCTGCTGCCCCGGACTTTGCTCCTCCAGCCCCTCACCCCACTATCACGGCTGACATTTATAAGCCGAATCTTGTAGATCTTTCAACTCATCTGCTTACCAATGCCTGCTCCAGATAACTTTTCGGTATGTTGATGAAGGGCTTGAAGGTTTTATCCACTCCAGTCACTAACACAGACGGTATTTGCGGTGCCAATGCACTGCGGTGACTGCGTGGAGAGTGTTGAAACCGCTCTCAAGGGAGTCCGTGGCATCCAGGAGGTTAAGACGAACCTTGCGGACCAGCTCGTGACAGTTTACGGCAATGCTGCACCCTCAACTATCATCCGCGCTGTTCAGGAGATTGGAAAGGATGCCATTGTTCGTGGAACGGGTGAGCCCAACTCGGCTGCAGTGTGCATTGTTGAGTCGTTCGAGGATGACGCCAATCCTGTCAAGGGCCTTGCTCGAATTGTATCTCTTTCCCCCTCTAAGGCACTGTTTGATATCTCGCTGAACGGTCTCCCTCGTGGTACATACTACTCGTCAATTCGTGTTTCGGGCGATTTGTCCAAGGGCCCTCTCTCTACGGGATCAAAGATCCTTGAATTGTGTGAAATCACTGTCGGCGAGGACTCTCGCTCTTCCGAGAAGTTCCTGTCCAATGCCGGCTCGGGCTTCTCGGGCCAAGCTACATTTGTTAAGAACGATGTGTCCATCTCCGACATTATTGGCCGCGGCCTCATCGTTAGCAAGTCCCGCGAAACGGTGTTCCCTGACTCTCTAGTCGGTGTAGTTGCTCGCAGCGCTGGTATCTGGGAGAACATGAAGACGGTTTGCTCTTGTTCGGGCAAGACTGTCTGGGAAGAACGAACCGACGCCGTTGCTCGTGGTATCAACTAGTGTATTTATTCAATAATGAATGAGATTTTTCATAAAGTTGTTAGAAACTGATTTCAAGCTTCGTCATACTGTTTGAACATCGCGTAATCACGTTATATTTTTCATTACTACCAGTACCCTATGGGTCATCAACGTCATAAATAGGTCACTTAGAGAATACCATTCTCCTCCAGAAGTTTGGCAACTCGATCTGTACCTGCCTTTTCGCGAGGCTCGAAGCTTAGCGATTTATCATACTGCTCCTCAATTGAAGGCGCCTCCAAGAAGCCACGATCCAAGAACCGCTGGATATCATGTACCTCTTCAAGATTGTAGGGTGTCATCTGGTACTGCTGGATCGCTTCAATCGTCTTGGCAGTCTGCGACCGCTTGGCAAAGTTGATGAGAGTTCGGTCCGTGTCAAGGAAGTTGGGGTTACCGTCCTCAACAAACGTTAAATCTGTCAAAAACACACCAAAGAACGGAACAGCAGGTGGAGACATCAAACTCAGCATGTTGCGATACTCGCCAAAATTGCGCGAGCTGTTCATGATGCCGTTCATACGCTCCAGCTTCTCCGTCGTCTTTGAAGACACATAGTCCCAAGTCTTTCGCATACGATGTATGGTCGAAGAATACAGTGCTGAGATGATAGCAGTCATCGACGAGTAGTTCTGCAGGCGTCTGCATTCATCAGCAACATTAATAAAGTATCGAACGCACGATGAACGACCTTTGGCATCGGAGTGACGCAAAATAGCGTACGCGACCCAGTTAGTCAGGCTGTTGGAGTTGCGGATAAAGTCACCAATGTTGCGACCTCCCGTCTTGCCTCCACCACAACCTCGCATCAGACACTCATGAGCAGTGATAAGAGACAGCAGCTTGTATTCACGAATT
This sequence comes from Sugiyamaella boreocaroliniensis, assembly GCA_030575195.1. Classification (NCBI taxonomy): domain Eukaryota; kingdom Fungi; phylum Ascomycota; class Dipodascomycetes; order Dipodascales; family Trichomonascaceae; genus Sugiyamaella; species Sugiyamaella boreocaroliniensis. The sequence continues at coordinate 53,575 of JAJMIE010000037.1, forward strand.
GACAGCTGTCGGGCCATCTCGACAGGATCGATATCAGAAAGCTTGAACTTCTTGAGGCTCCTGGGAAGAATCGGGGAAGGCTTGGGCGAACTGTTGGTGACAATCATACGTTTCCACGACGGCTCCAACTGCTCAGCTCGGCGCTTCTCCAAGTTGTTAAGCAGCGATGCAGCACCAGGGAACTTCTGTGACTTTATCTGATTTGCAAATTTGATCATACCATCAAACAAAGCCTTGCGCGCATCACTGCTAATCTCCTCCTCGCCATCATCCTCAAACCAATAGCTCTCAAGCCACGTTTTGAGAATATTGACCACCCTTAATCGAGTTGGCTTCTGCTTCTTCTCTGTCCAGACTTGGAATTCCTCGCTCGTTAGGCCAACTGGTGGCTGGATGAGGAATCGCTCAACCAAGAGCTGGAATAACAGTTGAGGGTCCATGAAACTGCGGAAAGTATACAGCATCGCAACGTTGAATTCAGAATTGAGTCTGCTGTGAAGTGTCAGCTGCTCAACAAGAGCACGAACTGTGCCTCCGCGAATATTGCCTTTCTTATCGTAGACAATCTCGTCACCATGCTCGAGCTGGAGGAACCAGGGACCAGGGTCACGCGTTGAATTGATACTAGCAGTCTCAGCAGCAGACTCTTTGCGTCGTGACGACACCGAAGAACGCAGTGAACTGACAGTTGACATCGCTCGAGTTCGTGTATCACCGACAACCATGCTGCTCTGGCGCTCGCGAGGGATGCCGAGAAGACGGCTGTCGACCGAGACGATCGATTGCAGTTCAGCAGCCAGGTTTCGGGCTTTGCCAACCGTATCTTCGAGGACAGCATCCAACTTGAACACTTTTTCGCGGACAAGCTGTTCGTTGGTGTGTTCATAGGAGAAGTAGACCTCCTCGATGTTTGTCTTCTGGAACTTCTCAGTCAAAGCAGCAATGAAATCCGAGTTAGCAGCGTCGTTCTGCTTCAACACAACAACAAGATCAGCCATGCTGTCGTAAATTGCTTGCTTCGCCTCCAGGAATACATATAGGTGGCTCATTGTAGAGTGAGGATCCGAGTTTGAGGAAGGTCGGCAGGCGTAGAAGACAGTGAGGTCAACTGACTCAAGGACGCTGACAATTGCTTGTGACACTTTGATGAGCGAGTGAAGAGATGAGGAAAGAACTTTACGACGGTCTTGAGTGACATCGATGCTCTTGGCCGCCGGTGATGTGCCCGAAAGCTTCACAAACTGAGCGAGAATATTCTTCACCGTTTTCAGCTGGAAGGCAAGGGCCGCAATGACTTCAGAGTCGAGGGTCAGCGACGTGTTGTATGACTCCAGAGCAATCTGTGACGGTTCAGGCGTCTTTGTATCTTCTCCGAAGCGCTTGTTCAGAAGAGCCTGGGCGCCAGGCACCGGCGTAGCAGTCTGTGGGACAAGCTGGCCAGTGCGGGTGACGACTATGTTCGACCAAGTTCCGTCAGCAAAGTACTTTATCGGGAATTGCTCTGGAGGCGTGCGGATGTTATCGTCAAGCGGCACTTCTTCGCCCTGACTTAGTGACTGTTCTCTCTGAACACCCAATCGGTAGAGGTGAATGACAGCTAGAGCATATGTGTGTAGCTGTGAGAGCATCTTGCGAAGCGAGGCATTGTCTGGGTTGAGACGAGCAACGGGACGGCCCTGATACCGCTTCATTGTTTCGATCGAGTGAAACACCGACATGCGATTGAGGGTGTTCATGAGACGGCGAAAGGTGAGTGGAAGCTCTGCTAGCTCGTAAGACGACGGAAAGGCGCCTGGTGGAACCCCCATGTAGAGGGAGATCTTGTGAATCATGACAACGAGCTCGTTGAAGTCCAACAGGAATTCACCATCGTCCTCGGAACCGATATCGCTATCGACCTTATCGACGAGCAACTTGAGCTTCTCCTTGACCTCGGGCCACGACTTTTCAAAGTCTTTTTCAGAGAAGTCCTGAGCAGCCATGAGGCTTGTCTCGAGACTGCTCGAAGTGTAGTCGATGGAAGCGTAGCTTGAGGCACGGGATTTGCGCGACAGAGATGAGTAAGGATCCGTGAAGCGCTCGTATAAGCGGTGGTCTTCGGACGAGAACGAAGTGGGCATGCGCCTGTTCTCGACAAAGTCGGGAGGCACAGCGACCGACAATGGCACGTCGTCGATGTCTCCTGGTCCAATGTCGATGCGTTCCCAAGGTATGTTGAGGCTGACATGTTTGCGGTCTGCGTTGATGTAGACGAGGCGGCCGGCTGAATTGATTTGTGGCAGCCAGTACGAGGCCGGGTACTTGTATTCGGGATCGGTGGTGTTTACGGGGGTGTAGGTTTCGGCGGGGCCCGTGTTAGTGAGGGCCGATTGACCGGCGGCGCTAGCGGCAAGACTGTGGATGGACTCGTCGCCTGTGGCTGACGACTCATACGAGGCAATGGAGCCTTTACGCGACGTGGAAGGATCGCGCAGGCTGTTCAACGACGATGCCATGGCCCAGTTATCATCGTAATTGCCATTGTTACTTGGCGGTGTCGTCTGTGAGGACGAGGCCATTGTGGAGGGCGATGTGGAAACGGTGTCGGCTAGCGAGGTGAGGTTTGACGAGGCCTGCGAGGCTTCGGACGAGTCGAGGGAATTGGTGCGTTGGAGGCGACGGTTTGAGTCGAAGAACGACGAGGACGACAACGACGAGGTAGAGTCCGTTGAGGCAACGGGCTGTACGTAGTTAGACGGGAACCAGCCCTGGACACCAGCAGCAGTAGCACCCTGCCACCAGCCTGAGTTGAGTTTTGTCGAGACGTAAATGAGGTCACCCTTGTCAAAGCACAGCGATGCGGATCTATCCGAATAGTACGGGTAGGCCGCCACGACGGTCTCAAGGACGCGGGTGAGCGAAGGGAGAGGAGATGGGGCAGCAGACGAGGGCCTTAAGCTCATGGAATGGCAAAGCAGCGACTCTTGCAAACGGCGGGGCTCTTTTTGCGGGGATGAAACAACAACAAAAAAAACCAGGGGCCAAAAGCTACAAGCTCAAGAGTCAGGAACCAAAAAAAAAGAAGAGCGGAGGGGGGGAATGCTCGGGTATTAAAACAACATTCACAACTGCGTACAACCGCCCGCAACGCCTAGTGCAGCGGGGACAGGAACAAGTAAAATTGGGCAAAGGGCTACAGAACGAGGTGGGGCAGGGGTGCGTCCAGCCGCGCGACCCCCGGCTAAAGAACTGCAGTGCCAGCAAAATGCCAGCAGGCCCCGTACCTTTCGGATCATGTGCAGGGCAGGAACGGGACGGGGTGCAGTAAAAGAGTAAATAAACGACACGTAAGGGATGAGTGAGAGTATGGGGGTGGAGGGGGTCCGGAGGGGGTCTCGACCTACAAGAAGCCTAGCAATTGAATAGATTAAGGGGTAAAGTGTCTATGTGTATATAGATCAACTGGGGGGACGTAGAGTCAAGCAGGGGGCAACTGAGTGGATCAGGGGCTCGTTATTAGGGTCACATAGAGATCTCAGATAGACATATGTACATGTGTTTCAGCGTATCTTGAGGCCACTGAGTGAAGGGGTGGGCCCTCACTGCAACCCAAAAATTAAACCCCCCACTCGCATACGAGCGCATGGTTAATCACGCGCGTGCATTTGTTAGTGACGCTTGTTTTAATATGGCTGTCTAATGCAACACACGAACAAGCTAGTGTGGAGAAGGTCTTCCGCACCCATACCTCATCCAGGCAAAATGCTGCCGCCAAACCGCACAAACCCCACATTAGAGTCGTCGTTAACGTTTGTGTTCTTGACTCAAAACGTAGATTTCCCCCCTTGACTCAACAGCCTCAATGGAGTCGACTGCTCTCCCCTCCCCCAACACGCCTTAGCGGAAATAGGACTGCTTAAACCTTGAGCTTCTCCATGCCACTCCCCCCTTCGTTGCAGCAATCGTGCATGGCTTAGGCCCGTTTAAAGTTCTGCACTGCAAATACAGGCGTCGCGTATTCTTTTTTGGATAAAACAACAAGGTTTGAACTGCTGCGGTGTCGAGTCCGCTCGAAGGCTCACCGCATCCTCGGTGGCCGCTGATCCCGGTTGCGCACCAGTCGAGTCACAAGCCACTCAGCGGCCTCGTCGACTCCCGTGCCATCCAATGCACTAATAGGCAGTACACGACTATCACGGGCACTCATCTTCTCAGCGATCTTGTTGAAGATCTCCTTGATATCCTCAACCTCGAGCCGGTCCTCACAGTCTTGCTTGTTGGCCAGCATCAGAATAGGTGTACCCTCAATGGTGTCTGTTGATACAATGGAGTCGAGCGCATCCCGACACTGCTCAATTCGCGCACGGTCTGTTGAGTCAACAACAAACACTACAGCATGAGCCTCGGAGTAATATGACTCCCACAGTGGCCGTAGACTTTCTTGGCCGCCAAGATCCCACAGCTTCAGCAGCACCCCATTTTTGGTGATATGCCCCACGTTCTGACCAACTGTTGGCGCAATGCGGTCTGGAGACAGGCCAGCTGTCTTGCTGTACTCGGTTTTGAATCGCTCCAGCAGTGTTGTCTTGCCAGCATTATCGAGCCCCAGAATCAGCACTGAGTACTCCTCCTTGCGTGTCAGCGACCCATATAAGCCCTTCACCAGGTGGTACATTTCGACTGGCGCCAGATCAGCAGTTGCAATCGTCTCCCAGCTGTGTAGACTCTGCTCTCAGACTTGTGTAGATGCAGTGTACACACTCGTAGAACCTCTTGATACCTGCCAATTTGCAAAACTGTGTCAGGTCGGTATCAGTGGTCAGTAATCAGCCAGGGTGTCAGATAGTGCTGGCTCTGCTCTAAACCAGATTCTACCAGCGTATATAAGTCCTCCTCACAACGTAAAGTTATGATAGGACGCAGCTTCGGCTGTACTCTAGAGCCTCAGCGTCTAAAATAACCCCGTCTAATGACCAATGATCCAATAAGCGTGGCAATGCCTCGTCGTGACCTTAAGGCCAGTTTTGGCCAAAACGGCTCTCGACCCCAGTTGGGTCACGTGATGCGTGAAAAATTGAATACCCTTTTTGAACCGAAGTATAAGTCGAGCATCCACCCAAAAGGCATCTTGATCCACACCATTACAATGGAAGACGCGTACGACTACGACGACGCCTACGACACCAGCGAGACGATCGCCGTGGGAGAACGTGTGTACGATGAGGCCCAACTTCTGCGCCAGCAGGAGGCCCTCATGGAGGCTGCTCGCAAGGCAGCTTACATCCCAGAGGCCGTGAAGGAGTTCATCCTGTACTTCCAGAAGGCATTCCACGAGAAGAACGTGCATGAGCTGAGTGCATGCTACGAGACCTCGTTCAAGAAGCTCAGTGACAAGTTCTACAAAAACCTGTCGTGGCCATCGCCTGATCTGGCCGTGGCTCCTCTCGTCAACAACGACCAGACTTTTCTGCTCTTTTACAAGGAGGTCTACTTCCGCCACCTATACGCCCAGGGCCACCCCACTCTCGAGCAGCAATTCGACTCGTACATGAACTACTGCACTCTGTTTGATATGATCATCAACTCGGATGGCCCCTCGGACATTGAGCTCCCCATCCAGTGGACGTGGGACATGATTGATGAGTTCATCTACCAGTTCAACAGCTTCTCCATCTTCCGCTCAGGGCCTGCTGTCAAGAAGCTATCTGCTGAGGATGCCGAGCGTCTTGAGAAGAACCAGGGTGCCTGGAGTGCTTTCCCCGTGCTCAACGTGCTCTACTCGCTTGTGGGACGCGCCAACATCACGGCCCAGCTGAAGGCTCTCAATGCTGGCCAGGACGTGACTGTCGTTGCCGGACCCTATGGTTCGCGCCCTCTCTACAAGAACCTTGGTTACTTTAGCATCATTGGCCTGCTGCGTGTGCACACGCTGCTGGGAGACTTCTCACTTGCCCTCAAGTCGATGGAAGACCTGCAGCTCAACAAGAAGGCCATCTTCACCCGTGTGCCAGCTGCCCACTTCACCGTCTACTACTACGTTGGTTTCTGCTACATGATGCTCGGCCGCTACGCCGATGCTATCAAGTCCTTTTCGCACATTCTCCTTTATATGTCGCGCACCAAGAACATCAACCGTGCTGCGCCCTTTGACATCGTCAACAAGAAGTCGGAGCAAATGTATGCTCTGCTGGCCATGTGCGTGACCCTGTCGCCTACTCGTCTTGACGACGCTGTGCACACGGGTCTCCGCGACAAGTACTCAGAGTCGCTGGGAAAGATGAACCGCGGTGGACCCGAGGCCCTCAAGACGTTTGAGGATCTCTTCACATTTGCTGCACCCAAGTTCACGTCGCCATCGACCGACCCCGATGCTGAGCATGTCGGTGAGCCTCTGCAGCACCACATGTACATTTTCATGAACCGTGTCAAGAGCGCCACGCTGGGCTCGACGCTCAAGAGCTACCTTAATCTGTACGCGACCATGGACATCAGCAAGCTGTCAGCCTTCCTCGAGACCGATGTTGAGCAGCTGCGCAGTGCTCTTGTCTGCTTCAAGATCAACAACAAGCAGATCAAGTGGACCGAGGGTGACCTGCTGCAGGGTGAGAGTGTGCAGGTGTCGGATATCGACATTGCTCTTGAGAACGACCTCATCCACATTGCCGAGTCTAAGGGCGGCCGCAAGTTTGCTGACTGGTTTATCCGCAACACGGCCAAGAACTACATTGTTCAGGACTTCATTGCCAACCCCGAGCGCCAGGACTACGACAAGAACAAGAAGCGCACCAAGAAGGAGCCCAAGGCCCAGGCCGCCGCCTAAGCGGACAGTAGAGATGTCAGTGTGATATGTGAATACACGAGCCTTTTATGTCGTTGTATACGTGGGATAAGTGGTTGGGTTTATAGAGTCTAGTGCCTACAGCATTGTCCAGATCATGGATGTTTTTCCTACCATTAACTTCATTATTCGTAGTCATATCCAAAATCCACACGCGCAGGGTACGTAATATACGAAGAGGTCCAGTGGTGTGCATGAAGAGTGTAAAGCTTAACCATAAGATAAAGGTTGCCTTCGTGCATGCTGTAGTACGTCGCAATTGAAACGGTCACCAGAGCATAACGAGCATAAATGCCACAAACGTACTCATAGACACTGGTCACACACGTATACCCACAAAATGTTTAATACCCAACTTCTCATACACTTGTTCATCAAATCCAACAATTAAATCCCATCTCTCGTACGTACCCGTCCCTGTCGAAGTGCCAGTCTTCCAGAGAGATCAAACACCAAATGACGGCGTCCATACAAGCACAGTACGCCCAACCCTCCACCACTTATCGCGTAACCGTACCAGGTACTACAGATCCATGGCATGAGCAATGCCGCGTTGGGCCCAGCTGTTCACATTGTTTTTGACGGATTCGGTGCTCCATGAGCCAGCCCAATTGAGGATATCTTCGTAGGTACCAGAAAACCCGCGCGTCGTAGCATACACAAGCACCAATGCAATGACGGCAACTAAAGAGACACGCACAATGTTCATGACAAACGCATATAGCATACGCGTGGTGTGGGTGATGATGAGAAGCGATACATAGAGGATAACGAGCATCAGCAGAATTGATGACAGGTCCGGATTCGATACAAGCGCATTCTTGACGACGGGCGTCACGTAGGCAACGCTTGTTGCCACGGCGTACCGCACATAGCTGATAGCAAGACCCACAAAGTCCACGTCGACCATGATGTTTTGATGACAAGTGAGATGATGAAACGAAACAGGCGTTAACAACCAAAAATGGCAGCCGCGCAGCCGTACACCAGCCCTGCGATGAGCGGAGGGAAATCTTCTGGTGATGAGCTGGGCATAACCAATCAAGTTAGTGGTTCGAGATATTTGGATAACTGTGTAGCATACGGCCAGCTTGATCCATTTCATCCGACTCCGCTTACCTACGGCCGAATCTCTTCCTCGGAATTAATCCGGATCACGGCCATCGTGACTCGTCGTCACTTGACGCTAGCCGTGCCGGCGTTCCGGCAAGACTCTCCGAGGATCCCTAGTATAAATAGGCCACCAGGCCGCTGTTGCTCTTCTGTTTGTAAATCCACAATTCCCAGTGCGTATACGCGCTTCAAGCCTTTTATATACTGTGCCATTTATACACAGCCCCTTTCCATTGAGACTATTCAGCCTTCAGTATTGTGCCACCGTTCCTCGTCGTGCCCTAAACCGGCATGTTTTCGCTAAGCTTTCCCATATAATATACACCCCTGATCCTGATCCAGCATCCACCGTCTCGCCCCCTCTCTTGCTAGTTGATTACTTCACCTCCTCAGCATGGTCGTTGATACCACATATTACGATGCGCTGGGCATTTCGCCCGAGGCCTCGGACCTCGACATCAAAAAGGCGTACCGCAAGATGGCCATCAAACATCATCCGGACAAGAACCCGGACGATCCAGAGGCTGGTGCACGTTTCCAAGCGGTAAGTTGCATCCTACAATCGCGTCATGTTTTTCTTCTCGTTACTAACTCACAGATTGGAGAGGCCTATCAAGGTGAGTCAAAGACACCTACATGCACCCGTGCTCCTTTCCTCCTCTTCCTTCCTGTCTAACCCCAGTACTCAGCGATAAGGACCTTCGCAAACGCTATGACCAATTCGGAAAGGACCAGGCCGTGCCCGACGCTGGCTTCGAAGACCCATCCGAATTCTTCACTAATATCTTTGGTGGTGAAGCCTTCTACGATCTGTATGTGATCTTGCCTACTACGGAAATACGTGCCTTGTGATTTGGCTAACTTAAGAATCGGAGAACTCACACTTATTAAGGACCTGACAAAGAGCATGGAGTTAGCATCCCTCGACGAGGAAGACGAGGCTCCAAAGACTCCTGAGCATGTGTCTGCTCCTACTTCTCCTGCCCCTGCTTCTCCTGCTGCTTTTGCCGCCCCGCGTGCGACATCGCCCGCGCCTCGACCTGCCTCGGGAACGTCAACGCCCGCCGAGACAGCCTCCACGACTTCTTCACGACTAGCTGTACCAGCCATCACGTCGGGAGAAACGAGCGACACAAGCGTACACTCGGGCACTGGTAAAGAAAAGGATCACAAGAGTAATCATAAGGGCAAGAATGCTCTTAGCAAGGAGAAAAAGGCCGAACTTGAGGAGTACGAGAAGGAGAGGGCTGCTGCGCGAGAGGCGCGTATTGAGCTTCTTCGCGGCAAGCTCGTTGACCGTCTAGGTTTGTGGACCGAGACTGACCGCGGCGCCGATGTGACTAGGGCATTCCAAGAGAAGATGCGTCTCGAGGCAGAGAACCTTAAGATGGAATCGTTCGGTATCGAGCTTCTCCATGCCATTGGAGCCACCTACTATTCCAAGGGCTCTACATTTATAAAGTCACACAAGTCATTTCTCGGTTTCAAGGGATTTGTTGGCCGATTCAACGAGAAGCGCACTCTTGTTAAGGATACGTGGACTACTATTTCAAGTGCCCTCGATGCCCAGAGCACGATGCAGGAAATGGCCCGTGCCGAGGAAAAGGGAGGAGAAGAGTGGACGACGGAGCGCAAAGCCGAGATGGAGCGTACGCTGCTTGGCAAGGTTCTTGCTGCTACTTGGAATGGCTCGCGCTGGGAGGTGCAGGGCGTTCTACGCGAAGTGTGTGACAGAGTACTCAATGACAAGAGCGCTACACTTGAGAAGCGTCTGATGCGTGCCGAGGCTCTGAAGATGATTGGAACCGAGTTCAAGAACTGCCAGCGCACGGCCGAGGAGGCTGCCGAGGTGCAGATGTTTGAGGAGCTTGTAGCCGACGCTGCTGCGTCCAAGAAGAAGAAGAAGAAGGCCAGTGAGAAGGAGGCTGCTGCTGCTGCCGCTGCCGCGTCTGCTGAGTCTGCTGCTCACTGAGACTAGACTTTTTCAGCCAGCGGGTGGACGCGTTTTGACTGCAAGTTTGTCATTTGCAGCCTAATACGTTGACTCATAGAACCGTTATGTATTTGTTGCCGTAATCTGTAAGATTTGTTGATCTGGTATAGATGGATAAAACACGGAAGAAACTGAGACGAAGAGCATAACTACAATCCTTTGCGACGGTTCTTCTGGGCCTCGGCGACAGGAATTCCTTGGAGAATGTCCTCAGCAACAAGCTTATCGGCTGCTACACGAGGAGGAACGTCTCGCAGTACGGCATCCAGCTTGCTGGGATCAAAGAAGGCAACTCCGTTCTCATCTGCTACGATAATATCGTTGGCTTGGATAAACAAGTTAGTAGTACCAGGAACCGCCAGCGGTCCATTGACAGCCACGACTTTGGCAGCTTTATTGGGTGGAGCAATTCCTAGGCCGTATGAGAACACTGGGTACGCGAGAGCGCGGTGCTCGTCAATATCACGAACCTTGCCGAGGATCACCGATCCTACGCAGCCGAGGTACTGAGCTCGAGTAGACATGAGGCCTCCGTATAGAGCATTTGTGATGTTTGTATAAGGTGCGCCATCAAGATGCGTGCTCTTAGCAGTGCCAATTACAACCACAGAACCAGCAGGAGCCGAATCCATGTAGTGAGCAGTCACTGCAGGCCTCGGGTCGGTCAGCGGCGCATACTCGACAGTATACGCCGGTCCTACTGTCGTTGTAGCATCAGCTGTCGTCGACTGACGTACCAAGTGAGGCACATAGCCTCCATTGGGCAGGCCGTTCTTGACAAGTGCATCTGCAACGTCACACGCCGAGTATGCTGTCAGCTTCGAGAGTCTTGTTCGAAGGGACATGGTAGACATTAAGGCGGAGCCAAGTGGATCTGTTAGACCAAGTATGCTTCGTAACCAATTAGACCGGTACTACTCTTAAACACCAATTCGATGTGTATACACCAATGAATCCCGGAACGAAGTCGTAATTACGGATTGCACGATAATAACTAGGAGGACTATCTCGTCATTTATCGCAGTTCCCTCATATCCCTATAGATGACAGTTCTCCAACTGGTTGTGAAAGGACTAGACGAGGAACTAGAATTACTCTTCTCAATGCTGCCAAAACTATTCAGAAAACATCTGCATGCCTTTGAGTGGACGTCGCTTGTCTGTACTACTATGTCTCTTGCTTCTCCCACTCAGTTACTCCACAACTAATACATTGATCGATACTTAAGACTGTGCCAGAACTTAGGTCATCACCATTTCATGGGTCAGCCGGACCTGGCGAACCAGCGGCAACCTCCAACAGCGATGGTTTTAAGAATGACGAGTTTGATCTGGAGCACCACATGGATCCGTGTCTCGCGAAATCGCCAGTCGACACGCACCCATGCGGTGCGCTGAAGAGGAGAAAAAGTTTGAAATCAGCACTTTATGGTAGTAGGGTATGGGCAACCAGCCGCATTATACTTGGCTTGGACCCTGAACGAGACGACCTACTAGCATTCTCTAAAGCCTATTATAGGAGCTCTACGCTTTTGAAACCAAAAATCATAAATAAACATTATCCAAAAACGAGCATTAAACCATTTTCGCCTATTTCTCGGCGTAAGAATTGGGAGTAGAAGTCTCTCCGTGGGGAGGAAGAATGTAACCCTCGGCACCGTAGTCAGGCTCCAGACCCTCAATGGCCTCCTCCTCCTCCTGGCGGATGATGAGGTTGATGAAGAGACCAACGAAACCGGCAATGGAGTAAGGAGTCTCCATAACAATGACAATGGCATCGAGGAATCCCTTGAGACCCTTGTTAGGACCGTCGTAAGTGAAGACAAACGAGAACCAGTTGGGGACAAGCAGAGCAGCAAATCCAATCATCAGCGAACAGGTCAGCACAAAACGGTCACGACGAGTGAACTTGATGGTGGAGATAACACGGATACCAGAGACGGCGACCGAGGCAAACAGGAACGACGTCATGCCTCCAAGAACCGGCTTGGGGATAGCCACGAGAGCAGCAGCAAACTTGGAGAAGATTCCCATGACAAGCAGGAAGAAACAGCACCAGTAACCAGCAACACGGTTGGCACACTGGGTCAGCGAGATGACTCCGTTGTTCTGGGCAAAGGTAGACATGGGAGTGACAGTCATAAGACCGGCCAAAATGGAGTTGAAACCATCGGCAAGCACACCTCCCTGGATACGAGACTCGTACAGAGGACCCTCGACGGGCTGCTTCGACACATCACACGAAGCAGTAACATCACCAATAGTCTCCATCATACAGGTGATGTAGACAGAGATCATTGGTAGCACAATGGGACCATAGATACGGAGGCGGAAGGTGTGGACCCACAGGAAGGTAGCGGCAGGAGCAGCAGTGATGGAGCTACGGTCAAAGTAGCCACAAGCTGAAGCCACAATACAGCCGACAATGAGACCAATGACGACAGAGCACGACTTCATGACAGGTGCACCCCACTTTTCGCATACAATGATAGTCACAAACACGAGGAAACCGAGACCAACAAACTTGGCAGAACCCCAAGGTGCAGCCTGAGGACCACCGGGAGAGGGACAGATGGTGCCGGGAGTGGCGCATCCAGATCCTCCAACCCAGTCCTGGAAACCAGACTGGATAAGACTTGTACCAATGAGCAGCACGACAGGACCGTTGACAATAGCCGGGAACAGACGCTGCATGAGCTTGGGAGGGCAGAAAGAGAGGATAACCTCAACGAGACCGCACAGAGCAGCAGTTCCAAGAATGGCACCGTAACCGTTAGGACAGGCCAACTTGGTGCCATCAGGAGCAGTAGGGCAGTAGCCAGAGGCGTACATCTGAGGGAAAGCCGAGTTAACGACGGAGATCGTGGAGAAGGAGGTTCCAACAACCGAGATCAGACCCGTTCCGAGGTAGTAATTAGTCTTGAAAAGGCGGAAGCGGATGATCTGGACAAGTGACAGAATACCACAGGCAATGAGCGAGGCAGACACCATGTACTCGGCCGTCTCAGTATCGAGGTTGGCAGCGCCAGAGATGATGAGGGGAGGGGTCACAATTCCTGCCAGCATGGCCAGCGAGTGCTGCAGACCAAGGATGAAACCCAGAACGAGAGGCATCTCGGAATCAAGACCAAAGAACACCGTTGTACGCATGCCAGCCTGGGCCTTGCGAGACGAGTAAAAGGGGATGCGAGGGGTGAAGAGGAATGCATAGTCAAAGTCACCAAGAAGACCATCGCGCGTCGTCAGTCTTCGCTTGAGCGCCGGGTAGATAGACTTGACGCGCGACGAGGTGGTGGCAGGAGGAGGCAGAGCCACGATGGACTCTTCCTGGTCCGACAATTTAGTCATGATTTAACAAAGTCGACAAGAGGAATGAGGTGCAAAGATGCAGGAGGGTCTTGTTTGGACAGACTTTATCAAGGACCGACCGAAAACAAGAAAAGATGTCGATATCGGCCAAAGCAGCAGATGACAACGTCTTTATACTTGGGGGAGCAGTCGGCGTCACCCGCAGATGCAGCACTAAGGGGAGGGTTGGCCCGAGGCATTTGGGCACGATAAGATAACGTGGGTAGCGGACGTGCGGTGCAGGCCGTAGCGCCAGCCAATGGCGGGCATGTATCATAGGGTAGGGATGAAAAAGCAACCATCGCTTTGTTCGTGTGCTTGATATGCCAGCTGGGGGGGATGGGGAGACGACATAGAGTCAAGAGCGGGGGCCAATGTGAAGAGGGAGATAAGAGTAGATCAATTTTCATAATGATAGTATTGAACTACAGCTGTCAGTGGTGTCTAATAGATGTCTGCCTCTGCGCTCCTTCACTACGTCAGCTACTCAGTTTAAACGCGGTCCTAACCCCGCGGGCTTGGCCGACGCGCAGACGTGCCTGCGGGCGGCAATAGACTGCGTATCGACCAATTGCATCTTTGTTTCGGTGCTTATCGAGCAAATCACTGCCAGTACCGCTCGGGTAGGGGTCACACGGCTGCAATCGCCTCGGACCTGCCCGCTGTCGGTGCTGCTGCCAGCCGGCGGCGTCGTGCGTCCATTTAGCTTTTCGCGCTTATCTGGATCTGACTCCCCGCCTAATCGGACCTCCAAAGTCTATCTATCATCGCTAACGCTACGCAGGGTGCGCCACCCCCTCCAGTGCCATGCTTGCTCCGCTCCATCTTGTACATCGCCCTGCTGCTCACTTGCCGTTTGTGGATCTGACTGTGGCTGTAGATTCAAGCACACGACTGTCGATCGCTCCTCCCAGGGCGATGCTCCTAGATTATGTGGATGATATGTAGAATCCGTTTTTAGTCACTGTGCCATATGACTGATGTAGGATTATTAAATCGCGCTAATATTTGTGGCATCTATTAATTGATATGCTAATTTCATTTTTTTTTTGTAAATCCCTTTCGTGGGTCTAGACTCACATATCTCGTTCTACGCTGCGTATGCACTTGGACAGAGCGGCCTCCTGCGCCCGTTTCCAGATATCCTCCCCGTGGGTTTCACGCATCGGGCCTCTCCGAAACTCCCGCGGAATGTAACCATGATATAGCAAAACACTGCCATAGTATTTGAATAGATGATGTTACAGTAAAATTCGGTTCTGTTGCAACGAATATCTATTTGAACCTTTGCCTTTGCTGAAAATCTTTTCAAACCATGATATCAGCGCAAACTGCCGAATCGCCCGGCTAGTATTCGGCAAGATCCAGCATCTGTTACGGTTTCTACTTGCTAGAAAAATTCCCATGGCAGTACTATACCAATGACATATCAGAGCTTTCTATGAAAGTATCTAATATCAACTTTCCGATTCCAAGCTGCGATACCTATGACCCGAGAATGTGCGGAAGTGAGACAATTTTGACAAGATGTGGTTGTCACGTCAAGCCGAAAACGAGCTGCCGAAAACACCTTCTTTATTCAAACTGCCAGGTCGTTATTTGGTGATCATTTCTAATATACGCAGCTTCATTGTCGTGCTCATCATTCTAAATGGTCTTGAAAGGTTCAGAATTCTGACGGTGTTACTGATGTAACTACTGACACCGGCTGCTTTCAGCACAAACAGACAACTAACGACACTGTGTGGACTTGTTAATTTATTGGAACTACAATGGAGTTTCATTAACGACAATTATGACTGCAAACTTCGAAGTTCTTAGGACTCTCAGCGCTATTAGCACACAAATTGTCCTAGCTTCTCCCCTCAGTACGTCAACACAGCTATCTCACGCATTGTTTCAAGGACGCAATCCCATTGTCTATCTAACTATTACAGGGAAAATAACTGTAACTACCAGTGAATGTTATCATGTCGAAAATTTCATTGAAACACCTTAAGTTCGCTATACTACAGGATCCTCTGCGGCCTGAAAAAAAACAGACACTTCACCGAAATGATCAAAAGTCTCCGTCTCAACAACACTCCCATATTGGAGCCTTTAGAAGATCAAGTACATTAGCACTAATCTTCTAAATCTTGCAATATCAAAGTAATGTGTTGCTCTATTGTGTCGATTCAGTATCATTGATTTCTTGGCTTCACCACTGCACTATATTATATGCAAGTGACTTAATAATAAAAACATGCTACCGAGCACTATAGACTTAATTAATTTTAAATACAATACAAAAAAAATAAAAGATACCTGTCTTTCTACAACCATTTTGTTTTCGTTTCGCTCATTGTCATCAACTTCTAGTTGCTCGTCGGCCTACCTGCCTACCTGCCTCTCTGCCCCCTTACTGCAGCTTGCGGTGGCTGTGATCACGTGCAGCAATGAGTCTTTAAACCATACACGCATATGCTACTAAGAGAGCGCACGCCTGGGGCTAGGGCAGGCTAAAACCCCAAACGTTTTCACACGTTTTTCTTTCTTTCCTCATACCGCTGAGGTTGTAGGTCCAGTTTACCATACACCTCTTAATTCCGGTTCCTCGTAGTTCGCCCTCCAGTCAGTTCACTCGCGGACCCTCCGCTGTTTTCTGTGTCTGTCTGTGGCCTCAACGTGGCTCCAAATAAAAAAATTAAAGACGCCCTGCCACTTGCTGCGCCTGTCTACAAAGCCTGACGACTCGAGTTCCGACCCCTTCCGCTCGCCACTTGGATGTCTCTGAGAGCCTTTAACTAGGAGCTTCTCCAGGCTTTTGCCCCTTCTCGTGTCGGTCCTGTCTCTTTGTCTTATCAAAGGTGCAGTACCGCTTGCCTGTTACTGTCGCGACCTTTTAGCTAAGTCGTCGCTTCTAGCCTCGTGAACTCGTGAGTCAACAGACCCTTCTTCGGCTCTGCTGTGCTCTACGCTTCACTCCTACCTGCCAATATCCTCTTGGTTCCCTTAACTCTTATTCCCTCGACTCCCGCCTCATCCTACCTGATGCCGGCTCCTCCCGCTATGCCCTTCTACGGCCATCATATGGTCACCCCACCGCCGTACTACGGGCCCCACTCGTACGCGTATCCGCCGCCTCAGGCTTATCCCTACGGCGTCAGTTACGGACCGCGTCACGCCTCAGGACCTCATCCGAAGATGCCCGTAGTCGACACTATGCCGTTTGTTGCCCCTCAGCCTGCCATGCCGTATGATGCCTCGGTTCGGTACCAGCAGCAGCCCTACGCGCCCGTGCCACAGATGGCCCCTGCTCCCGGCGCGCCCTTTCATACCCAGGGCCACACAGCCTTCTCCTCCAACGGAACCACCTTCTTTGTGCCTTCAGCACCCGTTCCGCTCGACCAGATGCCACTTGCTGTCCCCATGGTGCCTGCGGGTACCACAACTGGACATGCTGGCCCTGTCGAACGTCAGCCGGCTCCGCCAACGACTGGAGGCGTTTCTGCTACTCTCGACTATGACATGGATCATATGGCCGATTTCCTGGCCACTATGGCTCTCGGTATTATGACACCGCCACAGGGTACCCGGGACGCCAAAGCCATTACCGCCTACACGAAATTCGTGTGTCAAGTGCTGACGGCCACCCGACTGCCACGAGATACTATCATCCTTGCACTTGTCTACCTTTCCAAGCGCTGGGCTCTGCCGAATCTTCCGGATTTGCGGACTGATGAAAATGCGCATTACCGTATGCTTGTCGTTGCTCTGTTGCTGAGCAACAAGTTCAACGACGACAACACCTTCACCAACAAGTCGTGGTTCGAAGCTACTGGTATCCCAGTCGCAGAACTGACTTCTGGTGAGGCTCAGTGGCTGCGTGAGATCAAGTGGTCGCTGTTTGTGTCTGAAGCAGACCGCAAGGGCTGGGACAAGTGGAATCACTGCTGGCGCGTGTACATGTCATCGCGTGTCCCAACCACGCCGTCGCCGTCGTCGTCGCGAACGCTTTCCCCTGTCTCGCCTGCTTCGACAGCGTCGATGCACTCGCCGGGCCGTCCCACATACTCGGTGCCCAAGTGGTACGAGGGTGTGCGATCCTCGTCGGCAATGCGTGCTGCTGAGCCGTTTGTGTCGTACTTCCAGCAGTCGTTTGCTCCTCCACACCACCGAAGTGCTCCTTATGATGAGGAAAAGGCTGTAGGATATGCTCCTACTGGCTCGTCCCATCTTCCCGTCGCTCCCTACTACATGGCCGCTTATGACCATGTGTCTTCGTGCACTTGTAATCTGTGCACGCCTGACGGCCAAGCGCTTGCTGCGCCTTGGTACGCAGGCTCCGTTGTTGCTTGTTAAACACCTTTTTGTCGATTTATCTCAAGCCTCTGCAGGCACTTGCCTGCTCTAAAAGTTCCTTTCTCTACTGGTGATCACTGGTTTGTTTTTTAAAATGGTTTGGTTTTGTAATGGTTTAATGTAGAATGGATTAATTGTGAGAAAGCATATGTCAAGGTTTCTAGTTCTAGTGCTTTACGTCTTCACTTATGGATCATGTCTCGTTTCAACTCATTCTAACTCGTTCTGTCTACTTTTGCACCTGGTTCGCTGCAGACGACTCCCCAGGTCTTCAGGCCGCTGACTGCATCCTCGGCGTTGTGGAATGCGAAACACACACGAAAGCTGTTGGAGCTAAGACGGCACTCGTCAGGATCTCCACCAACCGCAAAGTGCTTTGCAGGTGCTAGGATGACCCCACGCTCAGCACACAGAGCTGTGATGGCTTCTCCATCGTAGGTTGGTGGAAGCGTCAGCCAAAAGAAGTACCCACCGTCTCCTCCTTCTAAGGTGGTACCTTCGGGCATGTAGTCTGCAACGGCCTGGCGCATAGCCTTGACGCGTGCACTGAACTCATTGCGGAGTCGCGTCACAATCGTGTCAATAAGTCCCTGCTTGACAATACTGCCTGCCAACATTGAGTTTAGATGAGCAGGCGTGCCTCCTGAACGAACAGCGCCTGATGAGCACAGCTGAAACTGGAGGTACTTAGAAGGCGTTTCCTGCCAACCGACTCGGAGACCAGGCCCAATAAGTTTTGAAAATGTGCAGTTGGAGATGGTGTTTCCAGGAATATCGTCGAGCGTTTTGCCTTGCGGCACTTCTATAGTATCTCTGTCCAGAGCCACCAATGTCTTGGGAAGCTCTGCGCCCGAATAGTTCAATAGTCGGTACACATCGTCGCAGATCAATAGCATATCATGCTTTCTGGCCAGCTGAAGCAGCCGTTTACGATCAGACAGAGGTATAGTGCCTCCTCGTGGATTCGAAAAGTCTGGCACAAGATACATGACGTAGCGGTATATAGTGCGGGGGCCCTTAGTGGGGTCTGCAATGAGGTGGAGCACGTCATCGAGTTCGACGTTTGGCGAGTTGGCGTCATAATACTTCAGCAATTCTTCGAGACGGTCCAGATCAATCGATCCGTCTCCCATCTGGTCAATTGGTGATATACGTCCTGCAAATCCAGCATCCAGAAAGATGGAATTGATGAGGAAGTATGTTGGGGACACTATGAACCCTCTTCTCGTATAGCCAGTATGAGCAGATGTCGCGACCAGCAGAGCGTTGTCCACACCAAACCTAGCTCCATTGGTCAAGTTAATCCAGTCAGGGTCCAGCTTATCTGGTGATTCGGTGCGATACGACCAGTTGACAATATCTCTACGAACAGAGACTGATCCAGGATCACTGCCGTAGGTAAGCGGGTGTCGGTCCTCCTCGTCATCGTCCCCAGGCCTCCACGACGGCCCAAGCACCTGCTGAGTGGCTTGCAGAACCTCAGCACTGGCAAGAAGATCATTCGAGGGATGCCCCTTGAAGAAGTTAATAGTCATGATGGAGGAGAGCTAGAGAGCAGCGTGGTCCTCCTACCTATATAAGGATATCTTCACCGAACTGGCCCCGTACCTGAATCGAACATCTACAGTACTACAGCGATTGGTCAATGGAATCATAGAATAGACTTAGTCTAAAGATGCGAAAAAAAGCAGAGTAGATGCAGTGCAGACATTACTTTCGAGCATTGAGTTTGCGCGAACTCGAGGCGGTGGCTGCCATATGAAAGGGAACGGCACGGGTAAAGGTCGTGGGCTCGTCGGAAAGAGCCGGGGGAAGCTGGATGCTGCGGTCTATTGTGATTGGTGAGCTGCTGCTCTCTTTCTCAACTCGAGTTGGGCCTTGGGATCGGCTCACGCCGAGCACAGAGCCGTGATGTGGGCCTCCTTTTCCGCCTGTCGACCGACGTTTAAGGTCTCCACGGACGCCAAACTTACTGGGTTTGCGTGCGACTGTAGCATCACTGTGAACGTCGATGTTCATGTTGAGATCGTCTGTGCTCAGCTCGTGGAGAGCACTGAGCTCCTCAATACTGCTCGTGTCGCCACTGGGGGCAGCCTCTGCCTCATCAGTCATGTCTTCAGTTGTGTCCTCTTCAGCATCGTGAGAGGCAGGTAGAGGACTGCATTTCTCTTCACTGTTGTCTCCCCAGTGCACCTTCTTCGATGCCTGCTTGCGCTGTCGAGCTGGAGATATGAAGGACACTCGCCGTGGTGAGCGTCTCTTGAGGATGGAGTTGCGACGATTGGCAGCACGCAGCACAGGTGACAGCACAGGTGTTGGGGTCGCAGAGATAGTGCTTGAGAATGACACATCAATGCTATCTGTGCCCTTCAAGTTGTCCTTGAGGCCCGTCTCAAGATGGGTAAACAGCTCTTGGCACAGCAGAGCAATCTCACCACCCACAACCTCAGGGGTCGTGGAGTGACGGAGCTCCTCTAGTCGTCGGAAAATTGTCACGATGATTGTCGACAGAGTCTCGAGCATGCCAGTTATGTTGTAGCTCGACGCAGCCGTCTGGCGGAAAACTTCAGCATCAATGCTCTCTCGCTTGAGGTCAACATAGGTCTGGAACGCATCATTATCGTCCGGCGTCCAACCTGGGTTCTGCTGCAGACGCCGAGCCAGCGGCGTCGCAGTGCCATCTACTGACCAACCTGGGGTCAAGATGTGCTGTTGAAGGTTGGCTTGCTCCTGGGAGAGAGAGCCACGCATTTGTTCAAGCAGAGTCGCCAAATTATCCGTGGCTTCTGTCGATGGGCTTAGAGATCCCAGTGCCTTAATGAGCACACTGTACTGAGACATCTGGACATCGATTTGTCGGATCCGGCTAAGGCAGTGGACTCGCTGGTGAACCCATGCAGCACCATGCTCGGCAACAGCGGCATCAATCTCGACCTTGGCCTGTTTCAATGCTGCTTGGCACTCGACGCGCGCCCGCTTGTGTCTGTCCAAGGCCTCGGCTACAATTTTGCTCTCTCGTGCCCGCAGTTCTTCGATCTCAGCACGCTGTTCAGTGATCATCTTCAGGTACGAGCCGACATGGCGGTCGAGGTTATGCTGGTTACGGGTGACCTTTGTCTTGATCTTCTTGGCGCGGTCGGCATATTTGAGGGTATTGAGTGTCTCGTCATAGTGTTGGCTTGACGGGGAGATGCAGACAATCATGACTGTCTTGCAGTTTCCACCAAGTGAGAATTTGAGGAGTCGTGTCAGCTTGGAGTCGCGGTATGGGACATGGCCACGCTGGCGCGGGTCGCACAGGGCGTTGATGCAGTTGCCGAGCGCAAGAAGTGAGCGGTTGATGTTGGCACCCTCGATGAGGCGCTCACCGCGGTTCTTCGTTGCCGAGGCCCGCTCGCTTCCGGCGAGGTCGATGATGGATAGAGTAGCAAAAGTGTGTGCTTCGCTGAGCTCGGCCGTCCGGGCTTTCTGCGTCACGTTGATCTGTAACACGGCATGTGAGCGCGACGAAACCTCATTGGCCTCAGTAGGCGACATGGTGCGGTTCTGGTTACCCCGCAGAATCATATCCATGACGTCGTCGACGTTGTCGGGGTGGTGCGAGCTGAGGTTGGACACGGAGATGTGCTGGTTGGCGTTCTCGCGCAGCATCAGCGAGGCTCGTTTCGTGCCTGGTGGAGTCGGGTCCAAGAGGTCACGGATAGTTTCATTGTAGATCTCGAGGTAAGACAGCGACATTTCGATGGTCTTAGTATCTCTTAGAGCCTCGATGCGTTCAAACAGTTCTTTCATTGTGAGGAAAATGATACCTGGCTGATCAGGCGTTCCACTGATGGTATGTGTTTTTCCACATCCGGTTGCTCCGTAGGCAAAGACTGTGGCATTGTAGCCGTCGAGAACATTGTCGAGCAACGGACGCGTCGTCTGGCTGTACACATCTGCCTGGGAGGCCGTCTCGTCGAACAGGCGGTCAAACACAAACCGGTGCTCGCGAATGCGCTGCTGAGATTCGTTACGGTTGGACGACGAGTTGCGTAGCAACGACTGCTGCATCTTGGCCATGGGATTGTTATCAGGAGGGTCGAATATGAGCATACGGTCGTCTACTACGTTGATAACCTTGCGAATGACCTTTCCAGTGCCGATTCGATGGACGACTGCCTCTGGCGCGGAGCCCGCTAGGTTACCATCACCAAGAAACATGGGCTCCGTGGGTGCCTGTTGCAGGTACTGCTTCTCGGTGCCCGTGAACGGGCGGACCCGCACGGCCACGGAGATGGTCGACTCTTTGCCCGACATTTGGCAGTTGAAGGAGAGTAGGAAGTGGTTGATTTTGATAGTGGAGGTTTGTTTATGCGGTTGTCGCGGCAACCCGCAGCCGCTTAGTCGAGCCGTGCGATGGACGAGTTAACTGAGACAGCAGGTAAGGAGGTAAAGGGGGGACGGCAAGAACAGTAAGCTGTGAGTTGGCAGGCAGATGCAAAATTGCTTGCTATTATCCAGAACAGCTAAATCGTTACAAGTAACCAGTTTATTGGCCATTGTGAGAGCCGTTCAAGAAGCTGGTGTTAACTGTCTTCCCGCGCACGGCTGGTTGCACGGCTGACGAAGGTCTATGACGTCCGTCCCTCCACTTATTTTATGACATATCTCCGTTATTACCAGCGCCAAGCTCGTTATTATTTTCGTAGTTTTCTCACGCTTATTCATTAGAGAATGTAGATGCTCCTTTGATGCCAATTACCCACCCCGTCTCCGTCTCTGTTCGACTGTCACTCGTATAGATGCTTCAAATCGACTAGAACTCCCGGGTAACATTTAATTGCGCGGCGCTAGTGGAAGACGAAACGGACTAGTATCCGGACTTAGAGTGTGACCTTGTAAGCGAGGACTCGTACCAATAAAAATATTTGCAATACCTCGTCATTCTGACGCCTTTATTCATTCCCTCTGCATCACTGCCCGGCCCTTGCTAACCCCCGTCAGGCCTTGCACCGCTAAATCCGCCTTACAGCCGTTAGCCGCGGACTCGTATCCATTCTACCGAGGTACCCCACATGCGGCTGCCCAACGCCTTTATAGAAAAGTCGATGCCCCGTGCTCCCTTTTCTGGCTTCTTAACTTTCTCCGTTTTTACATATTTTCATCTCATCATGTCTGCTTCGCTGTTCCGCATCGACGGAAAGATCGCCCTTGTCACTGGAGGCTCGCGCGGTCTTGGTCTTGATATTGCCGAGGGTTTCCTGCTAGCCGGAGCATCGCGCATCTACCTGTCTTCTCGCAAAGCATCGGCCTGTGACGAAGCTGCCAAGTACCTCAACGATCTCGCTGCTAAGGAGGGTCTCAAGGGAAAGGCCATTGCTCTACCTGCCGATGTCTCGGGTACCAAGGGTGTTGAGCACCTTGCGTCTGAGTTCGCCAAGCACGAATCCAAGCTTGACATCCTCATTGCCAACGCCGGAGCTACCTGGGGTGAGGACTTTGAGTCGCATTCCGAGAAGGCTCTTGACAAGGTACTGGATCTCAACGTCAAGGGAGTGTTCTTGACGATCCAGAAGTTTACTCCTTACCTCCTCAAGGCTGGCACCGCTGAGGACCCTTCGCGAGTCCTCATCACCGGATCCATTGCTGGAATCCGCGCCGGCATGTCGGGCGGTACCTACGGTTACCTGGCTTCCAAGGCTGCTGTCCACCACATTGGTCGCACTCTTGCTGTCGAGCTCGGCCCCCAGAACATCACCGTCAACGTGCTTGCTCCGGGCTTCTTCCCCACCAAGATGGCCAACGGTCTGCTCGAGGTCATCGGTGAAGAGATGATCGAAACCAACCCTCGTCGTCGTCTCGGCCAGAAGGACGACATTGCTGCCGCTGCTCTGTACCTGGTGTCTCGTGGAGGCAACTACGTTAACGGAATCATTCTTCCTCTCGACGGTGGTGCTCACCTGTCTGGAAAGATCTAAGGAGTCCCATTTTTATGGACTCTACGTAAAAGAAAAATGGATGCTCGTCACTGAGCTGGACATTCATCCAGTTAACTGGACGTCACTTGAGAACCAAAATTCATCATCATTATCATTATAGTTATGCTTAGCCCGATGTTGTGCTATTATGCTTAGTCCCTGACACCGCCTACAACCATAGCATCATCCATAGCATCATCACTGTCGGAATCATTCGTTAGATCCGACAACATGTCGCTGGACTCGACGGTCGAATCCAACATTGCAGACGCCATCTGCTGAGTAGACACATCGGCATCGCCCAATGCTTCGAGCTCCTCGGGCTTGATGAGCTTCAGCTGTGAAGTGTTGTACGACAAACACGTAGGACACTTCAGACCGAGAAAGTGAAAGGGGACATTCGACTTTGCCGAACAGTCGTTGCACACAATGATGCTTCGCCAGTCGCCATAGGGTTCCGGCAGCACTTGAGAAGCAATTTCGGCATCGAGAATGCGGAAACTGGCCTCCATGTTGATAATGCTACGCTGGCACGTCGGGCACTTGTACGAGGTCTTAGTATGCTGCTCATAGCACGACTGATGGATCGAATGACCACATTTCATAAACACAACTGTCTCGGTGGAGGTGAACATGAACTCTCCGCAAATGGGACAGTCGCACTCCATCGAGTGTTCAATGCATCGATGCGAGTTTTCCAACGACATAGACATGCACACGTTGCAAGTCTTGCAGTGGAAAAAGTCCTTTCCAAGTCCATTACCTATACGGCAGATACCGCAATCAGGACAGTGGTAGATGGCTTTACTGGGATCATTGTCCCACAATTTACAGATGTCGCAGTAGTACTTGGCCATCGCAAGGTGACACTTGTGACACTCCTGCGCTGCAGGCTGCACTGTAGTACAGTTCATACACAGCATGAATTTTGTGTCCTGGCGAATCAACTTATGAGACTCGTGCTCGTCGTGGCAAATCCGGCACTGATACCATTTGTTGCAGGTCGAACATTGTAATTTACAGTTGCGCAAGTAGTGCTCACACCCCATGACTCCGTCGACATATGACGCGGCCTTGTCAGACTCGGAAAGGGTGTGGTCAGCACTCTGCTTGCCGTTATCGGCATCATCGTCTTCCTCGCCGTCGCCATCCCAGGACCCATCATCTGAATCATCGTCGTCGGGGCCAACGACAAGGCCTTTAATGCGATAGTAGTTTTCTGTCATCAGCTTCTGCACCAGGATGTCACGCTCGCGGTCCGGCAAGTTTAGAGCCTTGATCTCGACAATGCGCTGCCGGAGCTCCGGTTCCGACAGCACTACGCGCGTTTCCGACACCGGCTTCTCAGTTTGACGGCGTCTATGGCGCCTACGACGTCTCGAGCTACTTCCAGCCGATGCCTCCATATTGACTTGCTGAATAGGCGGCGGCTCAGATGGTTCTTCCGCGGCCACAATGCCGCTGGGCTCACCGTGCGGGGCTAGATACCGCTGGATCAGCCAATGGTAGTGTTCAAGCGACATGAGACCTGGAAGCGACGGTGACGGCGCACCAGGAGTTTCCGGTGTCTCACTAGCTCTAGGAGAAAAGAAGGACGAGAACGGGAACCGGCCAATCTGGTCCATTTCGTCCTCGCTGCTGTCTTCCGATTCGTCGGTTCCGCGTCTCTGTAGGACATGAGGAGCCGAGGGCGACACCTGAGGCTCAACATTGGTACCTACTGCACCGCTGTGCGTGGAAGCAGCTGTAGTAGAGGCCGGTGACTCTTCGCGCGAGAACACGCTCGGAATGGGCAGTCGTAAGTTGGATAGGTAGCCTTCCATAGTGGAGTGATTTGGCAATTGGAAGCTGTAGAGCGGGGTGGAATATAGAAGAGGTATTAAAGAGAAGCCAGCAAAAGGACGACGCTCGGTGAATGAAAATGCAAATAAAACCAAAAAGAGACCAAGAAATATACGTGAACAGAGCCGCGGTTGCTGCCACTTGCACACTGCAAAGCCTGACTAAGTCGTATCAGTCACCGCAACAGACAGCTCTGAGCACAGCAAGAGGTGGAGCCTGGCAGCCAAACACCTCACAGTACTAACAACAGTCCTCTTGACGCCCACCTGCGCAGAATGCCCCGTACTCGAGCGGCAGTTGTCAGCGGTGGTAGGTTCAAGATGGAGAGATTCAAAGTTGAAGGTGAGCAAGAAATCACATGCAATTAAGCAACGGCTGCAACGACGGACTGGCTGATGGGCTATAACCAGGAGGAAAGAGTATAAGCGACACAGAAAAAGTCGCAAAGCTACTCAAGTATAAATAGATTTGATTGTTCGTATTTTTCGCATTCAGTCGACACTTTTGTGTTACACTTCGGCTTTAGGACTGGCTAGGCCTGTCGTGTGACAGAAGCTAGAGCTTGAAGCAGATATTCCATTAGCGATTCTAGTAAAGCTGATCGATCCCATCAACGATTTCATTAACGATTCATTAGTGATTCTTTCATCTAGCCTTTCTATATACCATTGCTGACTCGGCTTTGTGGTTTCACCACCAGTATAGACCTCTCATGAGTGATGACACCATATGATCCGGCAGTTGTGCGCGCGTACTACCGGCATTTTGTGCGATACGGGCTTCGCGCTGTCGAGTATAAGACGCCTCAACGGTATATCTTCATGTCTGTGATCCGGTCACGGTTTCGCAATCCTCCTGATCCACTCCCTACGCGTCAACAGCTCGACAACACCCGCGAATTCATAACAGCTGCCGCAGAGTATACGGGCCTCGAATCTCGCATCCTATCCAACATGGTTCACGTCGAGTGGGGGCGCCATAAGCTACGGCCCAAGATCCTGGCAGCAGAGGCCAAGGCCAAGGGCCGCGATACCATCTACACGGACGTCTACGGGACCTACGACGGCGTCGTTCGTGGTCTTAACGAATCTATGGACCTGTGTTTGTAAGAGATGTGATCTGGACCACACACGTGGGAAAGAGATCATTGAAAATTGGCGATAACTACCTAACGAATCTATGAACTATGTAAATAATCAATCTTCTCATGCTGTACAACGGTGCACCGTCCAATTCACAGTTGGGCCCATCCATTAGTATAGAGCGCATCTTAAAGGCCGTTTACAGATCGTCTACTCCCTCGTCTACTGCCTCGTCTAGCCTGTATTCTCATCGTGTAAAGGGCCCAGGGGCCAATAATATTAGCTCTACAGTCATGTCCATCATGTCTCATGCAGTCCTTGGTAGCCTGTTTTGGTTTCGAGCAGCGCATCTCTCAAAGTGTTATTGCGTCACAACGATCTTGCTGTTTAATCGCCCTTCTCCGACAAAACCTGCTTGACTGGCTCACTCTCGTTGACATAGAGGCCATTCTCGAGAATGTAGCGGATAACTGAGTTGGGCAGCAGGTACTGTACACTCATGCCACGGCGCAGAAACAACCGTACCTTTGTCGACGAGATATCGTTGTAGATGAGCTGTTTGATGACGAGCACGTTGCGTCGGTGCTCGTACATGATGTCGTGCGATAGCAGGAAACTTCGGACATCTGAGCCTGTTCGCTCGACAATGATGCAACCGTACCGGCCAAGAATGTGATGCAAATCATCTTCAGCCCATACGTTGGGCTCTCCCATCGACTCAATAAGGTCTCCACCGGCCAGCAGCATGATCTTGACGCCTTTGCGCTGACCTCCACGGGTAGCCACACCCTTGCGGCGCACGTTGATTTCCTCGTTAAAGTGATCCAGCACAGCGGCAGTACGTGTGTAGGTTGGTTGCAGCGATTCCCAGGCATCGACCATCAGCCAAGTCGACGTGCGCTCGCACGCCAGTTCGCACATGCGCACGCGGTGCTGCGACTTGGCAAGTCCTGGTTTCTGGTAGTTGTCTGATACAGGCGAGTAGTAGCCGCCAATGACCTCGAACCGGGTATGCTCACGAATGCTGTCGACAGCCATTTCAAACATACGTAGATGCAAGTATGTGATGGGAGAGAACGAGCCACAGGCCACGAGGACCAATGGGGACTTGGTCTCGTCCTTCATGACGTCACGAAGCCGGTGCGTCGGAAACTGGTAGTCACTGAGTTTGCGGGCCTGGCGGGTCACACCCGATGGAACCTCTTCGAGGTCGGCCGACTGCACCGATGGCAGATCGGCGCCTGAGCCTTGTGGAATGCTCTTGGCAGTGCTCTTCTTCTTTGGGCTATCTGCTGGCAGCTGGGACCATGCCGAGCTGGAAGGGCCGTTGCTCGGCGTGTCCGAGTCGGAATCAGAGGGAGAGCGGCTCATGGACGAGGGTACTTTGGGGATGTTGGCTGGGATATCTGTCATATCAGGCGCTACCTGAGACACAGCAGTATTGCGACGAGTTGGCGCACGACTTGACAGTGACAGCGAAAACAAGCTCTCGTCAAGGGGCTCCTCGAGTTCGTACTGCTGGATAGGCGATAGGTCTGGTATCTTGTTGCTAGAAGCCACACGCCTAATGGGCCGAGGGAGTTCGGACGGAGGTACGAAATCTGGAGCTAGACTGGGGTCCATATGGGAAGAGTGGACAATTTGTCGTCAACAGGAGCTCAACAAGAGCTCAGCAGGAATGTCTCTTGCTTCTCTTACAGCAAAAAGCAGATTACCGAGGTTGGCAAAGAAAGGGAAACCCAAAAACAGGGGGCAAACAAATTGGTCACAAAACGTATCGAGACAGCGCGACAACACGCCCAATACGCCAGTAGATGACAGGACAGTCGAAACAAGTCGCTAATATACCAATTGACGGGAATCCCGGAGGAAGTTAAATAGCATGGACAGTGTAAGATTAGTCACTGAAAGGCGCACACAAACATATTTTATCGGCCGCACGGCTGGCTAGCGCCGCACTTCCGGAACGACTCGGGCCATCGGGAGAGCCAACAGAAGTGCGGGGAAGTTGCCAGGGCGGGAAAAAGCCGTGGTTGCCCTGTGCGCTGGGACGTGCGCGTATGTCCGTTTTTGGTCAGCCTGTAGATGAGGTGACCTACCAGTTGTGGTTAAGTCTCAACGGTCGCCGCTGTCACCTGTCAAGCGTCCTCGGATATCTCGTCCCGTGTAACGAGCCATTTTGCATCTCATAGCAACCTCCAACCATATTAAGTTCGGCTATGTCGGTCCTCTGCGATATTCTAGACCAAGCGCCGCTTGGCTCAGGCGCCGTTCTCTCCGGGCAGCCGGTGATTTGGCCGTTCGCGTCATTCGGATCGTGCATGTAGCAGGCGAGTTCTCCAATTGGATACTCGACTGTCCTGGCATTATTGTGACTGCATTTTAACCTTTTAACCATTGAAAATGAATCCGATTAGATGTATTGAATGTCTTTTAGACAACAAACAACGCAATGTTGTGAGTGTTCACGTCAACGTAGGGTCCTTCTAGATCTAAAGATAAGGGATAGGGCGTGAGGAGCACGACACGTCGGGGCCAACGGTCTGTCTGTCGAAAGCCTTAAAAACAGTTCTTTCTACGGGCTGAAGGGCTTAATATAACTGGCCACAAATTAAGAATTGCTGTTAGTGTTGATAATTGTGCAATGGCTAGAGATGTGAAAGTAGGTGTTTTACTGGAATAACTCGCGACGATGACAGCATTTTCTAGGCTTTCACTTACCATAGGCATACTCCTCTTTTGTCAATGCATTCAAAATCCGCTTTATCAGTAGCATTTAGATCTATGGTGTGATATCGTCGACCATTTCTGGTCGTCCTTTAGATGTAGACAAGTTGAGGGATAGGGCGCGAGGACGACTCGTCACGGCGTCAACGACATCTCTGTCGACAGTCATTCAAACAGCCCTTTCAGCTGGAGACCCAGACATAATGGCGGATGCAACTCAAGTTAATTGACAAATGTTGTCAGTAACCATAAGTTGTGGCATGTTTAGAAGAAGACATGTGGTTTGTTTGAATAAATCAATACTTGGCGACTATACAGTATTACTAGGGTTCCTATCGTTATAGGCGTACTCCCCTTCTGCCAGTAAATAGAAATTCTTTCCACCGGCATTTTCTGGATGTATGGCGCTTTGTCGTCGAACATCTCGACTTGTCCTTCGATTTATACTGGGAAAGACAGTGACGGTATGACTCGTCAGGGCCCAATAAGACGTCTGTCGACAGCCAATAAAACAGTAATTCAAAGCCTAGAATCAATCTGAGTGATAGTTGTTGTGTAGATGTCCAAATAAATGAAGGTAGATGGCTTGGATCGATTAATAACTTCGCGATGAAGACAGCAGCTCCAGGCTTCCAGAGATCAAGGCAAAATTCCCTTCTGGTCAATAGATATAAAACTGACTTGACCACCTGCTCTCGATTATTTATATTGTGGTGTTGTCAATCTCCGTCTTTTCTTATCTGCAAGAGGAAACAATAGCTCCTTCAACTACAGGCATGTTCGAGACTATCCGGGCGATACGTGATGCTCCAACTGAGTCCTTTATCACCCGTGTTTTCGCTGTGACATAACTTTGTGACTCTGACTCAGTAAGCGACGCCAGCTATTATACGATGACTGGTGCATCGTGACCTTGGCGCTCGTAAAGTTGCAGAACATTGCCGTAACGATCATTCCATGGCTGGTTTTACTATTCGATTTTGCTTATTAATACTGTAGGTAAAAATCCTACTTCTGGATGCATCCCATGAAGTTCTACTGCCTTATATTTGCATCTCTTCCTGGAAGTTGTACTTCGAAGTTATACCTCGAAGATTGGACTTCAGGGTGTTACAACTAATTCTTACTTCCAGAGCACAATGTCACGCACAGATATGCAATAAAAAAAACATCTCCGCCCGTATTTTCAGTCGTATGCATATTCTGGTGCGAGCTATCTATCCTCCGATAATCTACTGCACCTATTGGCTGTAGCTAGCATTACCCATTTTATCCATAAAGAGTCCAATCCCCACCTGTTCGTTTTAGGGTACTTCGCAGGATTATCGCTGTACCGGAGTATGTGAGCACGGCTAACATCTCTAAACGCCGAGAGCTGAGGAAGTGCATTACTCAGCCTCCTGGTTATATCCGACGGCGGTTGTCGCAATTATGCTTAGAACCGATGGGCGGGAAGCCCGGACAACATGAAGGTTGAGAGTCGCCGAGCTATATAAAGGCGGCATCTTCCTGTCGAAAAGCCATACTCCAAGGCTAAGGACCTCAAAGAGCTCCATTACCAGCGTTAAATCCGAACCTCCAATTTTTCTGATCTCCACACCCTACTAGTTACTATGTCGAAGGGAACTGTCCTCATCACTGGAATCAACGGATTCGTAGCTGCTCACGTCACTGAACAGTTTCTGAAAGCAGGCTACAAGGTCCGTGGAACCGTGCGAAGTGCTGAATCGGCTGCCAATATCGGTAAAACTGCATGGGGCGAGAAATACGCGGATCAGCTGTCTGTAGCCGTTGTTCCTGATATCACAGTTGATGGTGCCTTTGATGATGTCGTCAAGGGTGTCGAGGGCGTTATCCACACTGCCTCGCCATTTCATGTCAACTTCACCAACAACGAGGAGGAGATGCTAAAGCCTGCCATCAATGGCACTTTGGGACTTCTCAAGTCTGTGCACGCTCTCAACACTAGTGTCCGTCGCGTTGTCATTACCTCTTCGTTCGCTGCAATTGTCAACATTCCACTTGGTACCAGTCGCGATCACACGTACTCGGAGAATGACTGGAACCCGGCAACGTACGATGAGGCTGTGACTATGGACAACAAATCGGCGACGTACTGTGCATCCAAGAAGCTGGCTGAGAAGGCTGCGTGGGACTTTGTGGCCAAGGAGAAGCCAAGCTTCAGCCTGTCTACCATCTGTCCTCCTTCTATCTACGGTCCTAACATCCACTACGTTGATTCGTTGGACAAGCTCAACACCTCGAGCAAGAACTTCTACAACTTCATCAACGGTAACCTAAAGGGTCAGTCCGTGCCTGTGACGGCATACCCTGCAGTTGTGGACGTCCGAGATGTTGGTCTTGCGCACTTGCGTGCCTATGAGAGGGAGGAGGCTGCTGGTCAGCGCTACTTTTGCACTTCTGGTAGCTTTGTCTTTGAGCAGATTGCTGAGAGCATTGCCGAGCAGTTCCCGCAGTTTGCGAACGTTGTGCCGAAGCCGGCTAAGAGTGGAGCCGAGGCCGTGAAGCACATGTACCGTGTGGACAATAGTAAGGCACGCAAGCAGCTGGGCATTGATTTCATTCCTCTGAAACAGATGGTTCACGATAATGTTGTCAACCTTCTCGAGCTCGAGGCTAGTCTCGGTAAGCCTAGTCAGTAAGGGGTCTCATCGACTAGTTAGTAAGTGGGTCATATTGAGGAATATATCATTTATTGCCCTAAAGCCAGTTTATCCAGCTAAGTAACAATGATCAGTAAGACGTCATTAAACTCGTATAATACAGACATCCTGCAATACAAGACAACAAGTTAATATTCATACAGAATTGTTGTCCCATCCTCTGCTCCGTTATAATATCCACTCATGAATATTCCATACGTGGGGACGCGGTAAGCCGGGAACGCAGGCGGAGAACCCCCTGCAGATATTATTCGCAGACGTTTCATGTGCTGGGCGAGGGCGCGCTGGTGACGTAACGGCTGTGGGTATATTCGCGTATATTGGCGTATATTGGCGTATATTGGCGTATATGGACATAAAATTGGCCAGGGATGAACAATATCAGGGGTTACTGATGGGCGTAGCTTAAATAATTGAGACAGTGCAACAATTGGTGCATGGTATTGGCTGGTAATCACCTGGGCTCGTCTTTTTGGCACTTACGATTAGCTAGGTCGATCCATGAGGCTCTAGACAATAACAACATCAAACACCAACAAATTGTTAGCCTCTTCAACCCATTAGTCGTCTCAATCTATTACCTCAACAATGTAGTTGTACACCGTGACTATACATTTTACGACTCCATGCTGACCCCTGCCATTACCGTATAACCCCCCGCATATCCTCAAGTAGTCCCATCCATCGGCTACAGGTGATGCATTGCATGCAGGTGCAGGATATTATTTGGACTGTTTCAACGCGGTCATGGCCCATGTGTGGGTCCGAGAGTTAACCAATACCGGGAGGCTCGGACTATTCGTTGGCCCGTGGTTCTTCGTATCGTATGACGGGGCATTGTGTAAATTTAGTATCCCATTGCCTTGAATCACCTGCCTTGTACCCGCCACGCCAGCCACTCTAGCAGCCACTTGAATCGTAAGCGACATCGCTAATGCTGCGCTGCAACCCTCCGATGCCGACTCCCGCCAAGTCGTCACGTTTATTGGCCCCACCAATACATGACCATGCAACCTAGCACGACCTGGCGGGTCATTGACTGCATACATTGGGGGCTGGTCGTGCCGTGGGGAACGAGACCACGGCTAATGGGTCATTGGTGTTGCTGCTTCTCTATCCACGCGCCTGAGACCCACTCCGGAACCCCTCACTCTTCGGTCGAATAAACATCAAATGACCGCTTCAGTGGGTCCATGGAGAGGCCACAACGTCAAATGGCAGTTGCCCCGGTTGCAGTGTTTGCAGCCTAATTGGGGATGCCAATTAACCGAATGCGGAAGTCCCATCAACAGATCTGACAGGCCTGCTGCCCGCCACGGCCATAAACCCATGCCCATGCATCCATCTCGGCCCAATTAGGCAGCTGTCCGCTGCCGATCTTGTCTAATTAGGTATCGCGGTGCTTTTTCCATCCCCTGGGCCTGCACCCCCTCGCCTCGTGAAGCTCGCAGGGGGCTTCGCAGGGGCCCGACTTATAAAAGGCACGCGCTTCTCCCTTTCGTTCAATACACCACGTCCTCATCACATTAGTGCTTCAATCCTTTGCACACCCCTCGGTAGCTGGCATATCGCAAAAAATAGTCCTTACGTCTCTGGTTATTCGTCTTGGGCCTCACATTCCTTACACGAGCTCCTTTTTTTGGCATCACTGGTCTCTAAGCCTCATTTTTTGAAAACAAAACGATACATCCAGTCCTTCCAATCTCTATTCCATCATGAAGCTCTCATCGACTGTTACTTCTATGGCCCTCGTGGCCTTTGCCGCTGCTCTGCCTATTGAGAAGCGCGCAATTGTCACCGACTTCGTCCATGTCACTCGTCTCGTCTACGAGAACGCCCACATCTTCGTCGACCAGTCCGGTAACCCTGTGAGCACCTCGTACGAGCTGGTCTCGACGGGCGTGCCTGCTGCTCCTGTCACTTCGACGATCGTTGTGCCTACTTCCGAGGCCCCTGCTCCGACCCCTACGTCGTCGTCCAAGTCCACTGTGACTTCGACCATCATTGTGACGCTGGCGTCTTCTTCTGTTGCTCCGGCTCCAGTACCCACCACAACGTCGACCCCTCCTCCCCCTCCTCCTGCCACTACTTCGACTCCTCCCCCACCTGCCACCTCGACTCCTCCTCCCCCTCCCCCTCCTGCTCCTACCACGACTTCTGCTCCTGCTGCTCCTGCTGCTCCTGCTGCTCCTGAGACATCTTCGGCTCCTTCTCCTGCCCCCTCGCAGTCGAGCTCCGGGTCCGGCGAGTTCTCGGGCCAGGCCACTTTCTTCACTCCTGGTCTCGGAGCCTGTGGTATCACCAACACCGACTCGGACTTCATTGCTGCCCTCAATGCTCCCATGTTCGGTAACGTTGCTAACCCCAATGACAACCCCAACTGCGGTAAGAAGGCTCAGATCTGGCGTAACGGCAAGACCGTCACTGTCACTATCACTGACAAGTGCCCCACCTGTGCTTTCGGAAACCTGGATCTTTCTCCAGCTGCTTTCAATGAGATCGCTGAGCCTGCCGAGGGCCGCGTCGAGATCACTTGGAGCTGGGTTTAATGACCCTTTGCTGACCAGGGTGTAAGTTTTCTGCAACTATACCTCTGCTGGCAGAGATTAGGATACCCGTACATAGCAAAATACTTAACATCTTGGATTTTTTTTAGTTGGCACTGATCAACTGTAGACGCAGTAGTGTGTACAGGCCCAGGTCACCTCGACAACAGACTTGCACCAATTACTTACCGAATAGTTCATTAGTGCTTTGCTTTCCTCCCCTTTGTCTGCTTATACGCTAGCACCCCATTAACAGCGCTGTTTGTCGGTAGAAGTAGAAAGTTAGAACTTTGATATTCGTGGGCCCCTTTTCTAAGACATAGAGTTAAATTTTGGAAATTTTGGGCGTGTGGCGCAGTTGGTAGCGCGTAAGTTTTGCATACTTAAGGTCTCTGGTTCGATCCCTGACACGTCCATTTTTTGCTCTTTTTTCGGCTGGTACCAGATTACGCTCGATGATAAAGTCCTGTCAATTCAAACCATTGAACTAAGCTTTATGATCAGCTTTCACTTGAATTGTTAATTCCATGTCGAAGAGCCCTGGTTTGGTCCTCCTGCTACTCTCTGTCTACTACCGACTATTACCTGAATATTCAGGGGTGGAATTTTTTTGACTTCAGCCATGTCAGTAAGTACAAACGTTGGAGGTGCCCAGCGCCCCGCTAACAAAGAAACAAAGCATCTCCCTGTGCATCCCGTCCACCCTAGTATCGTCACAGGTGTGTCGGTCGCAACAACAGGCGACTCACACCGTTCACCAAATAGCCAGAGCCGCTGCTACATATGGTGTGTCAGAGATCATCGTGTACGATGTAGCTGAGGAAGAAGAGGAGGTCATAGAAGATCAGGACAAGCCCAAGAAAGTCGTGTTTTCTGATGACGCTCCAGTAAAGACTGGTCCCGCAAAGGTGCCTGGGACCCCGTCTCCAGATGCTCTTCGGGTGGCTTCGCTTCTACAATTCTTCATCACACCCTCTTACCTTCGCAAACCCATTTTCGGAGACCTTAAGGCACTCCAATACGCCAAAAAGCTTCCTAAACTGCCACATTTACCTTTTGTCTCGCATTCTTCCTCATATATCGAAGGTTTAACTGTTCACAGTGCTGTTGTCGACGCTAATGGAGCCCGAATCGTGAAGAAGCAAAAAGGCTCTCGCAAGTCCAAGAAACAGATGCAGCTCGAAAACTCTACAAATTACGTTCAAGTCGGTGACTTGGAGTGCATTCAACTGGACGACATGCGAGTTCCCACCGGCATGCGAGTTACTGTCGATGTCGAGAAGAGAAAGGTTGTGTCTCCAAAACACGCTTACAAGAGCCATCTCGAGCAGAGCCCGTTTGCATGTGAATCTTTTGGCTACTCGGTGCGGATAGCTTCAAGCTTTGGCAAGGTGTTCACCGAGTGTGGTAAGAAGGATGGATACTCATACACTATGTACGTTCCTAGTGAAGCCTTCACTGGAGACTCAGAAGCATACCTGGAGATTCCGAAGGCCAACAGTGCAGCAGCTGTCTCTGGTGGTTCGGACCTGTTGTTTGTATATGGGCGATGGAAAGACATCAACTCAGCAGTGCGAAGTGACAAGGTTGATCTTAAGGACCTTGACGAAGCTGGAAGTCTGTTCGATGGCCGTCTAGACGTTCGTGCAGGTGGACGCACCGAGGATGCTGTTGTTGCATCTCTCGCTCGCATCTCTTGAAGCAGCTACCTCAGCGAGCATAACGTGATGTCACCTTTGAAAAACTTTCCTGAACTAAAACCTGGCCAGCGAAGATACTAGGACATAAATGGAACAGCATCAGAGTTGGATCCAAGGGGTGCTTGTCCTAGAGCCTGAAAGAGACCTCTTCTCAACTCATTATGTACCTAGATATGCGTACGCTGGTTAGTCAAAGTCTTGCCAATGGAAATCGAATTCTTTCCGGTATTCCTGCACGAGATGAAGGCTGACTGGCGAAGCGCTGATTGGCACCAGCGTCCACTATACTGTAATTTTATTGGCTCATTGGCCTTGTAAACTTACTATTAACTCTGCTCCTATCGATTAGAAAAGACTCTGAGGAGATAAAAAAAACCATGTGTTACATTGGTCATGTTGCCGTTCTGTAGATGGTATGGTTTCTCATATCTACCATATGGTGACTACCAGTGCGGTTGCTTTCCAAGTCTATGAACGAAGCGCCATCTGACTGTCTTGTATAGCCGTAGATAGATTAAACTCTGCCAACTGGCAATAACAGTGAATGAATGCTTTTTACCCAAGGAGGCTGAGGGCACCGGCTTTGGCCAGTTTATGCTTGGCGCAATTGTCTGGTCGCTTGAGTCGCTTGAATCTTATGCCAATGGCTCACGCTTATGGCTTATATTATCAGAGGATATGCTGCTTATTTCCATTGACTACTTATTTCTTCAATTCAGACGCCAGTTCCTGGATATTTCTCGGTATCGTGTCTGGGTATATATAGCTCGACTTGACATCCTCTTCCAGTTAGACGGCCATACCCTGGGTTCTGCGTTCACGACAATGGTGATCTCGTACTTCGTCACCCTCGTTCACCTGAGTAGCACGTCGAGGCCGGATATCTGGATATTCCTCGTTCCGCTTTCTCCTGGCCAATTGTAAGTTTACTATTTTAAAGTCAGACCATGTGGCCCTTCAAAAGGGGCGATGATCCAAATGTCGGCTGTGGAGGGGAAACGCATTTTGGTGTATTTGTTTTTTATCGTATTCGTCGCTTAGCCTCGCATCGCATGGAAACCGATATAAAATGCTCCCCGGATCCTCCAATTTGTGTTTGCAACGCGACACAACATGAGCCAAACACCGCGCACTCGCTCGCGTACCAAGGCATTGGCCAAGGAGGTCGTGGAGGAGAAGGTGCCTGAGCAGCCCAAGGTCACCAAGTATGACCCGACGATGATTGATGGAGAGGTCGAATACGAGTTTGGAGGCCCCATCGGTAACATTGCAATGATGGTGGGATTCCCTGCTCTTATGTGGTACATGTGGGCATGCTACAAGCACAACGATTCGCAACTCATGGGTCCCGAGGCTGATGAAGCGTTTGTTGATTTTGTCAAACGCGTCGCTGGGTACGTGTATGAGGGCGCGTTTCCTACGTGGTCGGCGTGGAAAATTGAGTGGGGATTCCTGCTGTTCCAGCTAGCCATCTCTATCGTGCTTCCAGGCATGTGGACCGAGGGCCAGCCCGTGCCTCACCTTGGTGACGAGAAGCTGCCGTACTTTTGTAATGCTGTGGCCTCGTTCTACTTCTCCATCGTCACCTCGCTGGTGTTGCACTTTACAGGCATCTTCCGTCTCACGGCAATTATTGACCAGTTTGGCGAGATCATGAGCGTTGCCATCATCTCGGGCTTCCTCATTTCGTTCGTTGTCTACTTCCGCGCTCTGGCCGACGGAACGGCCGTGCGAATGTCTGGAAACCACATTTACGACTTCTTCATGGGCGCCCCCTTGTACCCGCGCATTGGCATTGTCGACCTTAAGCTCTTTTTTGAGGTCCGCCTGCCGTGGTTCACGCTTTTCTTCTTGTCTCTGGCTGCCGTACTCAAGCAGTACGAGGAGTATGGCTACATCTCCAACCAGGCATGGTACGGCATGTATGGAACGTGGCTGTACGCTAACGCGTGTGCCAAGGGCGAGGAGCTCATTGTGCCGTCGTGGGATATGTTCTACGAGAAATTTGGCTTTATGCTGATTTTCTGGAACGTGGCTGGTGTTCCGTTCACCTACTGCTACAATACTCTGTACCTTGTCAGCCGCGATCCGGCCGAATATCACAACTCGTGGCAGTACAACCTGTTCCTGTGGGTACTCATCTCCGCGGCCTACTACTTCTTCGACACGGCCAACGGTCAGAAGAACTCGTTCCGCCAGCAGATGAAGGGTAACCTCAAGCGTCGCAAGACCTTCCCGCAGTTGCCTTACCAGGTTGTGGAGAACCCGCGGTACATCAAATGCAAAAACGGAAGTACTCTGCTTACTGATGGTTGGTTCAAGTACGCCCGCAAGGCTCATTACACTGCTGACTTCACGCAGAACCTGTGCTGGGCTCTTAACACGGGCTTCAACTCTCCTTTGCCCTACTTCTACCCGTTCTTTTTCTTCTGCATGATCTTGCACCGCACCAAGCGTGACTTCGAGAAGTGTGCCAAGAAGTACGGAGAAGACTGGGAAGAGTACAAGCGCCAGTGCCCGTACATCTACCTGCCGTACATCTTTTAAAGACTAGAAAGGGCAAGCAACTCCAAAAACAATGTACACTAAGGTTAATAGTGAGAGTATACATTACTTCCTGGGTATCTAGTGTATGATCAGAAATCTGTAAAAGTAGTCTGAAGGCGATCAACTATCTCGACATCGACATTGGATCTGTTAAATGTACATTAAAGTCTATGAATGAGACCTTGGACA
This sequence comes from Sugiyamaella boreocaroliniensis, assembly GCA_030575195.1. Lineage (NCBI taxonomy): Eukaryota > Fungi > Ascomycota > Dipodascomycetes > Dipodascales > Trichomonascaceae > Sugiyamaella > Sugiyamaella boreocaroliniensis. Next base: position 92,466 of record JAJMIE010000037.1, read on the forward strand.
TAATAAATAAAAAAGGATACTCAACCACGGCGCTGGCGTTTCTTGGTACGCTCCCACACACTCGTGTTATCTTTACGGCGCTTAGTAGTCGAGTCCACGCCTTCTCCACGTCTATCGAGGAATCCCCAATCTTCACCAAAGAAGGATTTGCCAAAAGCGTCGCGCTGGCGCTGGCGCGCTGCTCGCTTCTCCTGTTTCTTGGACAGGCCTGGAAGACGCTTGTAGTTCTCCTCTTCGTAGTTTTGGACCTCTCGCAGCTTGGCGCGCTCCTTCTCGGTACGCTCTCCTCCGCGTCCACTATCCATGATGGTACTACCAATTGATGGCTCAGCAGTGGGCATATCCGACATTCCTCGGACATACTCCTCCATGGTAGCATCGCGTCTGCTGCGAGCTCTGGAGTGCTCTTTGCCAAATGGTGTGACGGCCTGGATCCTGGGAGCCTGGTACTTCTCTTTGGAGGCAGCAGGGGCGTCTGCAGAATCGGATCTCGCGGCGGAACCATTCGTCTCGACAGCTCCTTGAGCAGCCTTCAGAGCAAACGGGTTGGGCTTGTAGTTGAGAGCGTCGTCGTCTGAGTCACTGTCGGCATTAGCAGCAGCAGCAGCCTTGTCAGCCTCGGCCTCATCTTCTGCCTGTTGTGCTCGTGCGTGTGCTCGGATGACCTTTTCGATTTGGTATGCAATTTTGGTTTCGAGACCCTTCACGCCCTTCTCGAGCACGACTCGCTCGGTGACAGTCGCTTTGGTCGCCTCTTCAATAATCTTTTTGAGCTCCGCCGAATCTTCTTCGTCGGTCTGGGCTAGAGATAGTCGTGCAGTGATAATGAGCACCAGATTTTGCAGGTACGACAGCATGGCATGGTTCTTGAGTGACAGCAGCGAGATTCCCTCTGAGGATTTGGTCAAGGCCTCATCAGAGGTTAGAGGGCCGCTGCCGACAGCCTCATTTACCGACTTTACCGACTCAGCTATCGTAGCCAACAGCGAGTCCATTGTAGCAGGAAGATATGAATAATGAACAGTGAAGCGGTCGGATCTTTTACTGACGGTTATACATGGATATTTTTCAGAGCGGCTGAAAATAAATTTAGTTACCCGGGTGCAGTCAGCCACCTGGGGCAGGGCTGAACAAAAAAATATCTGAAGAGAAATAAAAAAAAAAAAATCGATAGCTTCCTCTTCATATACCGTCAACATGCCTCAGAACGAGTATATCGAGCAGCATATCAAGCAGCATGGACGCCGCCTCGATTACGAGGAGCGTAAGCGCAAGAAGGAGGCTCGTGAAGGCCACCGAATTGCCAAGGATGCGCAGAATCTGCGAGGATTCAAGGCCAAGATGTTTGCTAAGAAGAGATACGCCGAGAAGGTGGAGATGAAGAAGAAGATCAAGCAGCACGAAGAGTCTAAGGTCAAGGGCCCATCCAAGGCCGCCGACCCCAACGAGGCTTTGCCCACGTATCTGCTGGACCGTCAGACGCCCAACACGGCCAAGGCTCTATCTACCTCTATCAAGCAGAAGCGATTGGAGAAGGCCGACAAGTTCTCGGTGCCACTGCCCAAGGTGCGTGGTATTTCGGAGGAGGAGATGTTCAAGGTCATCAAGACAGGAAAACGTCAGATCAAGAGCTGGAAGCGTATGATCACGAAGCACACGTTTGTTGGAGAGGGCTTTACTCGACGTCCCGTCAAGTTGGAGCGTATCATCCGTCCCTCCGCGCTGCGTCAGAAGAAGGCCAACGTTACTCACCCGGAGCTGGGAGTCACAGTGTGCTTGCCTATTCTGTCAGTGAAGAAGAACCCGCAGAGTCCCATGTACACTCAGCTGGGAGTCCTTACCAAGGGAACAGTTATCGAGGTCAATGTCAGCGATCTGGGTATTGTCACTGCTGGAGGAAAGGTTGTGTGGGGAAAGTACGCTCAGATCACCAACGAACCCGACCGCGATGGTTGTGTCAATGCTGTTTTGCTCGTGTAAGATGGGATGAGTTGGAAAGTGAAGGAGTACAAGCGGGAGACGCTACAAGTCGGAGGAGCTACAGAAACTGTGTCCAAGACACTCTTATTTATAGTAATGACAGGTGCATAGAAGAATTAGCTGGTGGCAGCAGCTCCAGGGTGGTAGATGACCGTAGATGACCGTACGAAGCCTGAATCAGCTCATATGGATATAAGCCTGATTCAGGGCCTAATGCTGACTATCAGCCAAATCTCACTGGATTGTACCTCACCAGATGTACTTCACTAGATATACCTCTCTCAAGTTCTCGACTCCTTGTCTAACCAAAGTTTTCTTCAGAGTCGGTACTTATTTGAATCTTAGTTGCCCTGTTCGTATACACCAGGAATCTCCAGGGCCAATTCCATGCGTAATGCAAGATCTACTTTCCATACGCTAGCTAAACACCGCATACAAGCTAAACAGCACTTTAAGGCAAACCAACACATACAGGCGTATATATCTCACCACAAACACCGGCAAATGAGTGCTAAAGGTCACTAAACATGCTAAAGACACTAAAAATATGCTACACTAGAAGAGAGAAGAATTTTTTTCGCCTCCTTCTGACCTTGGCAGCTAGCCCACGCGGCACCATAACGTCATTGCGCCAAGCTCGAAACGAGCAGTGGTGAAGGGGCTGAGAGTTAGGGAGGGGGTAGGAGGATACGACGATCGGCAGAGCTTACCCGAACTAGAAATGCGAGGGCACCCCTACAGCTTCTTTCCAGTTAGGCCACGGCACGGAAGAACTTTAAGCGACCGCCCCGGCTTAATCAAGGGTTCGACAACGCTACGATCCCGTCTTAAGTGCCGCCACAGGCCAATCTTAGACTACGGTCCGGTCCAACTGAATTCCGCTAGACTCGGCGGCGCCTAAATTATAGTTGCCTAGTGGTGTGCGCGCACGGCACTACGTTTTTCTCCACAGCCTTTCCTCTGCACCTTCTCTACGGGCTCCTAACTCCGCCCGGCGCCAAAAACTCGACGGGAACGACATCCACCCGCAGCGTCGTTCCGCCTATTAGCTTGGCTTCCCGTACCTTCCATGACTTGTGCGTGGTGCCTGTTGCCGCTTGTGGAATGATGAGTAGTCGATGCATTGGTTAGTCACTGGCCTGCCGTTTGCGGATTCCCTCCTCCCCACCAGCATTGCATATGCATAGTTTAAATGCACTTCCGTTGCCACAAGCTTGTCAAACTATATAAGAACGCACAGCCCCGGCGTTATCTACCAAGTTATCAAAAACGCATCTGCCTACTGTGTCGTCCTCATGGCTGACGAGAAAGCAGACGCGCCTGTAGTGGCTACCGCGTCGTCGGAAATGCATACTGGCTCAAAGCGCCGGTGGTTTGGCCGATCACGCAAACAATCTTCAACCCCCACACAAGATTCGAACCAGAGCGAAGAAAACAGTAAACAAGAGTCTGAGGAACTGAATCCCTTTGAGCATCTACCAGAAGAGGAAGCCGCTATTCTCAAAGCACAGGTCGACGTGCCAAAGCCCAAGGTGAGTCTCTTCACCCTCTACCGCTATGCCACGACTCTCGACCTTGTGCTGTTGGCCATTGGCTATGTGTGCGCTATCATCCAGGGAGCTGCGCTGCCTATGTTCACCCTCGTCATGGGAAACTTGACGCAACAGTTTACCGACTTTTTCACTTCGACAAACCCGGATCCCGACGCCTTTCAGCGCACCGTAAACCACAATACCCTCTATTTTGTGTACTTGGGCGTTGGCATCCTCGTCTTTTCGAGTCTTAGCACTTATATCCACGTTGAACGTGGTGAGGTCATTACGGCTCGTATCCGCCAGCGCTACCTGAAGGCCATTTTGCGCCAGAATATTGGCTACTTTGATAAACTTGGTGCTGGCGAGGTCACAACTCGTATCACCAAAGACACAAGCTCCATCCAGGATGGTATCTCCGAGAAGTCTGGCGTTATCGTCGCCGGCATCTCCACCTTCGTCTCAGCTATTGTAATCGGTTTCATTAAGTCACCGCGCCTGGCCGGTGTTCTCATGGCCGTTGTCATTGCGATCCTTGCCGTCATGAGTATCGGCTCCACTTTCTTTGTCAAGTATGAGACTAAGAGTACTGCAGCCTACGCCAAGGGTGGATCCATCGCTGAAGAGGCCCTGTCAGCCATCCGTACAACGGTTGCTTTTGGTGCTCAGGACCGTCTAGCCGAGAAATTTGATAAATCTCTGCTTGAGACGATGAAATTCAGTGCCCTCCGCGACCGTGCCCTGACCATTATGGTCGCTGCCATCTGGTCAACGTTCTACCTCTCTTACGCCTTGTCGTTCTGGGAGGGCTCAAGACTTATTGTTCAGGGATATATCAATGTTGGTAACACCATCACCGTCATCATGGCCATGATGATCGGTGCCTTTCAACTTGGTAACGTCGCCCCCTCGTTCTCCGCCGTTGGATCCGCCATTTCTGGTGCCCACAAGATCTTCGAGGCCATTGATAGAGATCCAGTTATTGACTCGGAATCTGAAGCTGGCGTCAAGCTCGACTCTGTTGAAGGCCACATTGAAATTAACAATCTCCGTTTTATCTATCCTTCGCGTCCTGATGTCACAGTCCTTCACGACATGACCCTTGAAGTGAAACCAGGCCAAACTGTGGCACTTGTGGGTATGTCTGGATCTGGAAAATCCACTATTATTGGACTTCTCGAGCGTTTTTACGAACCACTCAAGGGATCCATTAAAATTGACGGCGTCGACATCCAGGATTTCAACGTCAAGTGGCTGCGACAGCAAATCGCTCTAGTTTCACAAGAGCCCACCCTCTTTGCCGTAACTATCTATGAGAACATTTGCTTTGGTTTGATCGGTACTCCGTACGAACACGCGTCCGAGGAGAAAAAGCGCGAGTTGGTCATTGATGCCTGCAAACAGGCCAATGCTTGGGATTTTATCCAGACCATGACGGATGGCTTGGAGACGAATGTGGGAGATCGTGGTTTCCTTATGTCCGGTGGCCAGAAGCAGCGTATTGCTATTGCCCGCGCCATTATTTCGAATCCAAAGATTCTCCTCCTCGACGAAGCCACGTCTGCTCTCGACACTAAGTCCGAGGGCATTGTCCAGGATGCTCTTGATAAGGCGTCTCAGAATCGTACAACAATTGTGATTGCTCACCGACTGTCGACCATCAAGGACGCCGACAATATCATTGTCATGTCTAGGGGTAAGATTCTCGAGCAGGGTACCCACCAGCAATTGGTGGCTGCAAAGGGATCGTACTTCAGCCTTGTGGAAGCCCAGACAATTCCTTCATCAAGTCACGGTGAGTCGGGAGAAAGTGGCGCAGACACTCCTGTAGCCTACACTGGTGGTGACGAGACTGTTAGAGACTATGGAATTGCCCGTACTGGTACAAACAAGTCGATTTCCAGCGATATTCTTGCCCACCAGAAGGGAGATACTACGTACCAAAAACGACCTTTTTGGCATCTTATCAAGATGCTTCTCAGATTCAACAAGGAGGAACGCCGTTACCTTGTAATCGGCTTGATCGCATCCACGTTTTCGGGCTTCGGCTACCCAGCACTGAGCTTGATTCTGGCGAAGGTCATTCAAGCATTTATTGTTACACCCGACAAGTATCCTCAGATGCGACACCAGATTAATGCTTATTCAGGATACTTTTTCATGGTTGGAGTAATCCTCTTCGGCATATTTCTGGTCATGATTGGATCTCTTTCAATTGCGTCGCAAAACCTTGTAAGACGCATTCGTCTTAGTGTGATGAAGCAGTACCTGCGTATGGACATCGCTTTTTTTGACCGTGAGGAGAATGCCACTGGAGCCCTTACTTCTACTCTTGCCAAAGATGGTCAGGACGTTGAGGGATTCGGCGGTGCCACGTTCGGTCAGGTTATGCAGTCGATTGTGACCCTATTCGGTGGTATTATTCTTGCTATCTGTTTCAGCTGGCGTCTAGGACTTGTGTGTACCGCCTGTGTACCGGTTCTCGTAGGATGTGGATACGCCCAGATGTGGGTTCTCTTGAAGCTCGAAGAGCGAGCGAAAAAAGTCTATGAAGAATCTGCATCTTATGCGTGTGAAAGTATTGCTGCTGTTCGCACTGTTGCATCTTTGACCCGCGAAAATGACGTTTTGCAGACATACACTGATGCTGTTGACAATCAAGTTCGGAGGTCGCGACCCGCTATGGTGAGATCGGGAGTGATGTACGGCCTTTCGCAGGGTCTTACACCATGGGTCATGGGACTTGGCTTCTGGTATGGAACGACTCTTTTGAAAACTTACCAGCTCTCTGTGTTTGAGTTTTTCGTCGCGTTCACGTCAGTTGTGTTCGGTGCCCAAGCAGCGGGATCCATCTTTTCCTACTCACCCGATATGGGTAAAGCCAAACAGGCTACGAACAACATTGCCAATATCCTGGACAAGACTCCGCTCATTGATACGTGGTCTAAAGAAGGAGAGGTGCTTGACCCTTCGCAAGTGAAGGGCCACGTTGACTTCGAGGGTGTCCATTTTCGATACCCTACTCGCCCGGAGGTTCCAGTGTTGCGAGGACTCAACCTGTCAGTGCGTTCAGGCCAGTATATTGCACTTGTGGGAGCTTCTGGGTGTGGTAAGAGCACGACCATTGGTCTAATAGAGCGATTCTACTCACCTTTGGCTGGATCGGTGAAGCTAGATGGCAACAACATTGAAGAGCTGAATGTCAACGAATACCGTAAGCATGTGGCACTTGTTCAGCAAGAACCTGTGCTGTACTCTGGTACCATTCGTGAGAACATTATGCTCGGTACAATTGATGGCGTCGATGCTACGGACGAGGATATGTATGCTGCGGCCAAGAAGGCCAACATCCACGACTTCGTCATGTCTTTGCCCGACGGTTATGACACCTACTGTGGAAGCAAGGGAGCATTATTATCTGGAGGACAGAAGCAGCGAGTTGCCATTGCACGAGCGCTTATTCGCAATCCCAAGGTGTTGCTTCTAGACGAGGCTACGTCTGCGCTGGATAGCGAGTCGGAGAAGGTTGTGCAGCAGGCTTTGGACGAGGCTGCCAAGGGCCGCACCACCATTGCCGTTGCTCACCGACTATCAACGATTCAGAACGCTGATATCATCTACGTTTTCGACGAAGGCCGCATTATTGAGTCTGGCACTCACTCACAGCTCATGGACCGACATGGCAAGTACTATGAGCTGGTCAAACTACAGTCTCTTGATGGTTGATTGTGTACAATGAAGCTTATTTATGACACCAACTTTCCACTCTTAATAAATGTATACTTGAGTTTCATTTCACAATGGCGCAAAGGCCACAGGTACGCGGCAGTTATGCAGCTCTCCCAAAAAAAAAAAATTCAAAAAAATAGTAAAAACTACATCACCTTCACGTTCGCGCATGGTCTCCCACTGCACTACTGGGTAAGGCTCTCTGGTGCTTAAATATGACTGATCGGACGGGAAGTCTTGTTTTCACCAGGATATGGACGTAGCTGTCAGTAAGTGATTACAGTGCTTCTTAGACAACTAGTCAAATCCCGACGAACGATGTAGGATGGGACAGGGAGCCTGGGAGCAAAGCTTATACTTTCTTCCAAATAGCACAAAGCGTAAACATAGTACTCTTTAAGTTCCCCCGAGTCATTTTATTGCTTTACTAGGCGTGTAAGCCCCACGATGAGCCAAGCTTCGACTTCTCCCTCCTCCCCGCATTTCTGGGTACGGGACACACTGTCCGGATAAAGGCCAAACTAGACAACTTCCTTCTTGGCCTTTGTACTTCTGGTCTTTGTACTTCTCGGCTCCATGGCTGCCACTCCACATCTCGACGAGACGCGCCAAGCAATTCTGAAGGATTGCATGGATAGCTATGGGGTTGGAGAACCTGATGCCGAGTGGCCGAACAACGTGCTGTCCACGCTGACAGTGGTGTACAACGACGGGACGATTGCTCGCAAACATGATAGTGTCACGCATAAAATCGACGATCAGGAATTGAAATTGGCGCATGAACTTAGCAAAGAGGTAGCTTTAATTATGAAGGGTGTCGAGGTAGGAATGGGGTCCGAAGCAGGCGGTGGGTTCGTGGACTTCTTCATATGTGCGCCTCAGGGATCAAGTCCACCATCGACAATTGACGAAGCTTTCATAAGACAACGGTTTGGAGACACTATATTCCCTCCTGCTTTGGTGTCAATTGAGTCATTTGGAGAAGATGCAGATTGGTGGAATCAAGTTCAGGAGGACTCTGAAGAAATGGAGCCCGGGTACTTAGATCCCTGGAAGAAGATGTGCGCATGGTTCAGGGACAACAGCCATTTTGTGGATAGGCGGTTTGTTAGTATCGGCCATTATGGGCATCTGATCCAATTGCCCGAGGAGTCCTTTCCCGAGGGAACAGAGATGGCTGGTTCTGTATTTCCACGAATGCCCCTTGGGCTTACGGAAAAAGGCAGTCTTATTGGCCTATTTGGATACATTGTTCAGACGTGAGGTGCAGTGCTTATCACTGGGGATACACAGATACAAAAGTCCATAAAATAGCCTTGTTGTCTTTCTTTGAATGATACACTACCATATGGTTAGAACTGGGATTTTATTGGCTACACAGAAACTAAGAAGGCATAATATTTGACTAAAAAGATGTACGTGCTCACTCTGCTCTAACTCGATCACCTCGAATCATGACTACTGCTGCAGAAAAGAGTGATGATTCACAAAGCTGTAATATACCTGGATGGCTGGGTACCCTCCGTGTGGGACGACCCAGAATGACGGGCGCTGTGGTATTCAAAGGGAGCATTCTCAAGAGTATGAAAGCAAAACCGAGTCCTGGAATTCATGAAGTTCTTGTAGAAGACGGACATGAAGCCATGTACATACGGCGAAGGAGCATCAAATCCTTTGATGTACCGGCTGAAGTTGCCGACATGTTCACACACAGCAGCGCAGGACTGTTTCACAGGATAGTCAAGGCGGTAACAGGCTGGATGAGATGGCCAGTCGAGCTTAGCCAGACTTCGCGAGGTTCATTTATTATAGTCGAGAAGAAAACGAGCCTGAAAAACAAGCGTGAGACGATGAAAGCGCCAGCCAGCAACGTATTGTCAATAGTCACGAACAAGCAGAGCAGCGGCCACATCCAGGTCTTTAAGGCAACACACAAGAAGGAGGCTGAAGAAATCCAAATGGATCCACTCAGTATTTTGCTTGTCGGAAAGCTTCCACTAGGAATAGAGTCGTACAATGCTATGGAGGACAAGTGCTCGCTGATTGTGGACTGCGACGACGACCTAGTTCACATGCGCAAGTTCGACAAAAAAAGGTTGTCGCCAATAATTGAGTGCCGGATAGACGTAAAGGTGCGGAACAGGTATTCGACGAAGCTCTATGGGCCGCGGGAGTGGGACGACAGTTTCAATTTCCGTGGATACGATATGGGGTACGTGGCCTCAGTCCCACAGATGATGGCGTTGCTATTTGCATATGGATGCAACTACCAAGAACTGACATCTATTAAGACCAAGAATCTCGACAAAGCCATTCGAATTGCTGTTGGAACAAGTCGCAAGATCATAGAAGTTCACAAGATAGGCAGGCTGCGTGCCGATAGCCGGGCGTTTATCCAGGCTGTAGACCGCGCCGAGCACCGTAACAATTCTCACATGGTGCGTACAACGGGTCAGCGCAGCTTCCGGGCCATGCTTCCGCCAGGCAAAGGCTGGGCCACAGAGCCTATTTTATGGTATTAACTAGAAATACTGAGCCGCATGCAGGGTCCAATATAAGCTACAACAGCCGCATACGAATGCAGCATGCACTATTCCAACAGCCCAAGAAGAGCTGGTTTCTAGTATATATCAATAAATATACCATTGACAATATATCAACAAATGCAAACAAAAATGAAAGTCGATGAAAATTGAGACAGCGCGTATCTGCGTCAAGTTAGACACAGCTAGCTGCTCGGGTAAAGTGCGAACAAAATGCAAAAATGTTTAAGTAGTAGTGCCCTTTTTGACCTTTGGCGACGAGGCCCAGAGCTTCTGCTTCCACGACTCAAGATTACGGTGCATAGCTAGCAAGCGCTGAACCTCTGACTTGGGCCGCTTGCCCGGACCACCTGAAACAATCGAGTATAGCTTGGCGTATTCCGAGTACGTGTCACGGAACTTGCGCGCCAGATCAAACAAATCTTCATCGGCCGTGGCAGAAGTCGGCTGCTGCGACAACCGCGACGTCGGTGTAGATGAGCGCGAGGCTTTGAGGCTCTTGGAGGCTGCGGTAGAGTCAACGGGCCCCGAAGACGTAATGCCCGAGGCTGCGGCTTTGCGCTTGGCTTGCGCGCCAGACGAGGCAGACAACGACTTAGGTCCCGGCGACGGGGCCGGCTGGGGAGTCACAGCAGATGCAGGAACAGGGGTACTGATGCGAGGGCTGCCGGCGCGCGAGGCCGTCGCTGTTAAAGCGTAACCGGCATCGTCGTCCGAGTCGTGGATGTACTCGGCCGACTTGATCTTTTTGGAGCCGTTAGCGCGTGGAGGAGACGGCGACGATGTAGGCCGGGGTGTTGTGCTGGCAGCAGGCGAGGGCGACGCATGGGCTTGTGCCTTTGCGCGCTTAGCCTTGTTGCTACTGAGAATTGCGCCCACAGCGCGCTTGGCAACAGCAGCGCTGGATGCAACGGGCGACGTCTGCTGTTGGGCCGGCGACATCGTGCGCTCGACAGGCACGTGAGGACGGTCAGCAGACGTAGAGGCAGGGAGTTTTTTCTCCTTGCGGATCTTGGGATCAATGAGGTTACGGCGAGCAGCGTGATCGGCAGGGTAGCCTAGGCGGTCAAATGCAGCCTCAGATTCTTCAATGACCTTTTTGCGCTCGTTGGGCGTGTAGGGCTTCCATTCCCAGACCCGCAGGTCTTTGTATCGAGAGTCAGCTATGACAAACGACGACGAGTTGGGAAGCGCGCGCGCGTACTCTTTGAGAATGCCGTCGACCTCCTTGAGCGGCAGGTTGGTGCGCGATGCAATGGTTTGGGCAGTGGTAGGACCTAGCGACAGCAGATGTAGGACTCTGATGGGCCCCGATGACAGGCTCATGGCGGACAGCGGCTTTTTCGACGTTGTCATGCTGGCCAGAGATGAGGGTTTCTTGGACGTAGACGAGGATGCAGAAGAAGGCGGCGATGTGGCCAGAGACAACGGAGACCCAGGCATTGAACGCGCCACAGGCTCGGCCCCCAGCAGAGGCGACGACATGCCAGCAGCAGGACTGGCCTTGCGCTGGCTTGACAGCGATCGCTTTATCGACAGGCCAGCATTGCTAGGGTCGTCGGCACCGAGCAGAATGGCACGGTGCGACTGCTTCTCCTTCAGCAGCTGGTCATTCTGGGTTTTGAGCGTCGAGGCAGCAGCCAGGCCCGTTGCCGAACTGTTAATGGTGAGCCGGTGCGAGACACGGCCCACATGCGTATATGAATCCTTGGACGAGTGCTTATAGAGGTCTGTGTGCATCGACTCGAGGCCTGTGGTACCATCAAAAGTGTGCGATCCTATCTTGAGTTGCTGTGTTAGATAAGCAGAGGGAGTAGTGACTTATAGGGGTGCAATGAAGTGAGGTGGAGAAGAAAAGGCCGAGGATTTAATGGGAGACGAGATGAATGGACGGGTTCACAGAGATAGCGTACGGATCTAGCCAGGAAAGAGCCCGTTTGAGCGAGTTTCCGGCTGGTAGCGCAACGCACCGCACAAGTGGCCATAGTTCTGGTTATGTCTCATATGCAATCCACCACCTGACAGGGCGTGCTGTACTGCTTCGTGCTCGGTCGGCCGGGCTGCACCGCTTACCAGATGCGTGTGTGGTTAGGGTGAGGATGCTGGCGGGGGCCCGAACCGGCATCGCTTACGTGCTCGACGAGACACGAAGGGCAAGTAGTAAGGTAGCAGAGGCGTCGAGAGCTGGAGCAGCAATAGTGAAATAGGGCTGGAGCAGCAGGCGCAGTGGCTGACCGACGTGGCAGGCACAAGCAACTTGGTGGCAGCCGTGGGTCTCGAATTCGGGTAGGGGGGGAGGACGGAGGGTTACGGCCAGAGGGGGGGGAGGCCCTTGGGGGGGG
>JAJMIE010000038.1:0-95811 GCA_030575195.1 Sugiyamaella boreocaroliniensis
CCCGCTGCCCCTTCCCTGGCTCCCGCCCCGCCAAAACCGCCAGTGGTAGATCGCCAAAAATTTACCCGCAGTTTCGGGCCCGGCTGGTCCCAACCCTCCCATATCTCCAACTTTTCCCCATTCTGTTTTTCTCTTCACCTGTTTTTTCCCTTCCCCCGCCACGCCTCCTCTCCCGGCGCCCTCAGTCTGCGCCCTCGTGCCTGTCGTCTGGCTTCTCTCCGCGGCCTCGTTGTTTATTAAACCGTGTCTGCGTCCAGATCGCCCGTCGAATCCCGCGCCTCCCCGCTCCCCGGCTCTGTTTCCCTCGGCTCTTGTTGAAGCTGATTAACCCGACTAAAAACGACGACAATATCGACGACGCCAACGGCCTGTCACTTCTTTGGTCTTTGATACTCTTTCGACTGCTGTCTACGTTAGTCTTTGGCATCCTTGCCGTTTTGCTATTTTCTCGTCTCACGTAACCCCTTGCTGTTCTGTTAAACGAACCTCTCGACTGCCGTCAACCCCCACACTTATCAACCGCCCCATTTTCCTACACTCGCCTCCCAACTACCCACCATGAACCCCTCAGCGTCGGCCCCGTCCTCACCGGGCGTGGGTCCTGGTAAAAACGAGCTTCCTCGACCCTACAAATGCCCTATTTGCGACAAGGCGTTCCATCGCCTCGAGCATCAAACGCGCCATATCCGTACTCACACGGGTGAGAAGCCCCATGCCTGTACTTTCCCTGGCTGCTCCAAGCGTTTCTCGCGCTCTGACGAACTAACTCGACACCTACGTATCCACACGAACCCCAACTCGCGCCGAAATAACCGCAACTCCAAGTACTCTTTCCCCGACGGCAAGGAGGAGTCTTCGGCTCCATCAACGCCTCAGTCAGGTCTCCCTGGTGTTCCAGCGGCTGGCTCCGCAAACCCTGCAGTTCCAACATCCGCTGCTGCTACTGGTACTGCGCCGTCGTTGGCTTCAGTCATGAAGCAGCCCATCACCGAGTTTGGCAAACCGTTCCTGACCTCACCAGCGCCGGCACAGGTCTCTAAGCTCACCCAAAGCACTTCACTGACAAATTTGCCCTCTCTGTCATATGAATACGGAGCTGCTCCAGCTCCTGCCCAGCCGTCGCCATTGACGTCTGGATTCCGCGGCTTCCTGCCGCCTGTTCCCCCGCAGCCCAAGAGCGAGTACTCCTCGCCTGGCGGTACGCCGTACTCGTCATCGCCCTCGTCGCCAACGCTCCACCACCTGCAGCCCTCCAAACCAGCCGATGCCTCTGCTCCTGCTGGCTTGGGATCAGGCTCGTTCTTCCGCGTCCCGCATTCGTCGTTTGGCCGTTCAGGTCCCTTTGACATCAATGCGCTGGCGACAGCTGCCACTCAGGAACTCGAGCGCCAGAATGCTGCCGCCGCCGCCGCTGCTGCTGCCGCGTCAGGCTCTGCTGGTTCTGCTGCCGGGTCAACCCCCGGTTCGACGCCTGGATCAACAGCCTCATCTCCAAACTCGTCGTCGCTCAGCGGCTCGCGCATTTCATCGGCCCCTACGTTGGCAGCTCCCCCTGTGCAGTCGTCGTCGTCGTCGCCTGCTCTTGCTACATATTTTTCCCAGGGCCGTGAGAATGGCTCGCACCATCACCACTTTGGCCATCACCACCACCATCACCCTTACTCCTCGGGTCTACAGCGCATTACTCCGCTGACATCGCTGTACAAAAGTCGCCATGATGACGATGTGGACGATCCTTACCAGCACAGATCCAAGAAGTCTCGACCTAACTCGCCCTCGAGCACGGCACCTAACTCGCCGACGTTCTCGCCCTCGGGCTCTCCTACGCCGGATCACACTCCTCTCGTGACTCCAGCCCACTCCCCACGCCTGCACCCGCGCGACGACCTCGGGGGTCTTCAGCTCCCGAGTATCCGCGCCCTGTCTATAGGACGACACATTCCCCCGCCCCCGCTGCAGGCTCTCGAGGTCGGTGGCTCTCTTCAGGGATCCTCTCCATCGGGAGCTGCTGCTCATCCTGCACAACAGCAGCAGGTGCCTCAAGGTGTGTCGTCAGTCGCCAGCACTCCGTCAACGACAAGCACGCGTCGCTTCGACACGTCTCCTACTAATACGCCTAACACAGCGCCCACTACTGCGCCTACCTCTACAGGTGGAAGTCCCGTGGGCCCTGCTGTGCCGCGAGTCGCCGTGTCAGACCTCATCAACGGTCCCGACGCCTAATGCCGTCAGCTTATTTATTGTAATATACCGTCGGATGACGATGCTGTAGCCAGGCACTAGTAGAATATATTTATTCCGGTGATGCAATTAGATTTTATGCTTCAACTCTTAGTAACTAGTGCCTTATATTGCCTGCCTGCTGGCTACCTTTCTACACCTGTTTCTTTGCCTTTTGCCTTCTTGGATTCTTCATAATATATAATAAATAACGACATGACAGGTAATCTTGTAGCGCTTTTAGTGCTGTCTCGCTGTAACTTCTGGTCCTACCTCGTGACACCCCTCATCCTATGTGTTTCACGCACCATTCATTATAGACTCGTAGACGTGCTCGCCTCGGGTGAGAACCTCAACAGTTTGACCTACGCTGACCTTGTATCCGATTTCGGCGTGGACGAGGTTCATGCCGAAACACGGGTACAGTTTAGCGCCGGGATCCACGCGACGAAACGTTTGCATCGTCTTGTAGGGTTCGTGCGACTTCTCAAACTTGCCGCTCTTGAGGTTGACCGTGGTGACTTGGCAGCGAACATTGCGACACGCCACATACCACATATACTTGCCACCGATGAGGATTGTCTTCCATGTATCCTCGTCCCAAGGCTCGGTGTTGGAGACTACAATGTTGGGTCTGAAGTTGCGGGCCTCAATGCTGACCTCACCGCGCGTTCTTTCAAATACGCGGTCGTGCAGGTCGTCTAGTGAACTTGTTGTGATGAGGTTTCCTGGGTAGTAGTCTTGAAATGACGTCGTCGGTGTGCGGTTGATGACGTCGGCTGCAGGGGCACCACGACGCACGGTCCGGCGCTTCTTGGGCATGAGAAGCGTGGCTTCGGCTGCCAGCTCAGGGTCATCCCAGAAAAGGCTTTCCATGAATGGGCGAATGGCTGGGAACTCGTATTGGAGGTCATAACTCTCGGGTGTTTGGCTCCAGATGTATGCCGGTTTGGAAAGGTTATTGACGAGTGAGCTCTCGGGGATCTCAAGTGGGATCTCGAGGCGAGCACCCGTTGGGGGGTAGTAGAGACGGAGAGTGAGGGTCTCTGTGTTGATACTTGTTTCAACGAGTGTCATGCTTGGTCTCTCGCGCTGCGTCACGAACCGGTAGCTTCCGTCGTTGGCTTTCGTATCGGGCTCAGCAACCATAAACAGTCGATCGTACTTGAACCCCCACTCATCGATTTCAGCATCGTCGACACGGATTCCGCGCATCGACTTGACGGGGTGGATCCAGATCTCCTCGATCTTCATTGGTGTGGGACGGGCCCCGACATCAGGCATTTTTGTAATCAGAAATGTGAAAGGCCTAGAATGGCAGTATCAGCCGGAAGCTCCAGTACGGCTACTTCGGGATCGGAGGCAGTAGATCTGACGGTGACAGTGTAGACAGGTTGGACCACTATGAAGTTCTTTGTGTGCACACCCTATGCCATTTTTACTCCTTCAGATCCGTGCTCTGTTTAATGATGTCGTTGTACACGAGGTTAATGAAGAATACTAAGATGACTCGATAGGAACGGTCTAGGATGTATAGAGGCATATGCTGGTTAATTGGGTCACGTATCTGCATAGATTTGTTCGCGTTGTAACCAGTGGTGTATGGTAGAAATAGGAAGCTAGTACAAGAGAGGTGAACGAGGAGAAAGAGATACACGAATACACAAGAAGAGACATACAAGGAGGTACGCGAAGATACGACACACCAAAATCTTGGTAGTTGCACAGGTCCAGAGAGGTAGGCGCATCCCAACATAGGACGCGTCATGGATGTAGAACTACCGGCGATTCGACTCGACCGCGCGCTGGACGCCCTACAGAGTCGCAAAGTTGCCAACACCGTACAGTGGCTAAGCACAGGGAGCAGAAGCCTCGATAAGCTACTGGGAAGCGAGTTTGCACGATCAGAGCGCAAGAGAATCGGATCTGGACTGTGCCAGGGCAGCATCATAGAGGTAGCAGGGCCACCTGGAAGCGGCAAAACGGCGATCTCGCTATCTCTCGCTCTAGACGCAACACGACAGAAACAGCGCGTACTATGGATGAGTTGTACGGGCGCGCCCATGGCGCTGGATCGTCTACACCAGTACGACGGGTTCGAGGATGCATGTGAGGGCCTTATAGACGAGGTTCATGTCTCGTCACTTAGTCAATTGATACTATTTACACGGGCTCTTCACCGTGAGGTGAATACACAAACAGCAACGCCAAGGGCCACCAGTACAGGATCTGCCAACAACGGCGCCCTTGACTCTTTGCTTCGCGGGCCTCGGTACGGGCTCGTCGTCATCGACGACATGTATGCTTGTACGCGTACGAGCATTGTGAGAAGCGACGGCGAGGACTACGACCGGCGGCAGCGGCTGGCACTGTCAATGGCTATCGACGCGCTTGCCAAGTACGCCGAGTCCAGTGCGACGGCTGTTGTCATGTGCTCGAGCGTCATTAGCCGACCAGGCAAAGTGTCGCGGGCGTTGGTGCGCGTGGTGCCAGGACTTGGGTACGGCGCCTGGGAGCGGCAGTTGGGCAACCGAGTGCTGCTATTCCGGGACGAAGCGAGCGTAGCAGCGGCTAGTCTTGGCCGCACAAGCTCTACGTATGCCAAGGCCGGCAACGACTGGGCCGAGTTTATGGTAACTCGAGCAGGCGTTTGTGACGCCAGCAACGAGCGCGAAACTGGCAGCAGCAGCATCAGAAATAGCAGCAGCCAAGGCCCAGCGCAGCTTCACATGCCGTCATCGCCGCCGGTAGCCCTTCGAGACTTACGGCGGCCTAGCGGTCTCGGAACAGAACCCGAACTGATCTGCAAAGACATGGGCAGCACAGCTGACGGCACGCCAGATAATGGGTCGAGCGCGGCTGGCGCAGCGGGCGGGAATGCGGAAGTGCAGGGTCAACAGCATGATGATGATCCAGATGAAAACCCTGAGGATCGGAACCTTGACGGGCAGCACAACACTGGAGAAAACCATAGTGACGATGACATCGAGCACAAAGAACACGTCGACGATGGTCCTAACGACCCAGAGACCCACTGGGATGACAGCATCAAGCAGGTCAACAGTTCCACCAAGCGACCAGTGAATTCAGATTATTCACCGGGGCAACGAACAGATGCAGTGGTGACCCACTACGACGCTACACCGGAGATAGCGCACGGCACCAAGCGAGCCCGCAGTGAGGAAATCCCTGATAGCCAGGTGTTCTGGACGGATCTCGAGGACAGCAGCGATTAGGCGGGCAGTGCCCAGTGCTGCTCCAGGCGGGCCAGCCGCCGGCGAGAGATATCGCCAAAGCACATCCGAGACCGACGCGCGGGCATGTGCTTGGGCGGACACCGTTAGGCACAGGCAGAAAGGCAGGGAAGGCGGGGCGCGCCAGGCAATCGACGGACACGCACGCACGCGCAAATGGGAAAATTTACGCGGGTGGGGCTGGGTGATACGAGGCCTGGTTGGGCAGAGACCAGAAAATTTTTGCATATACCTAGAGGATCGCAGAATAAGCAAAAGCCAGTTTGGGACATGCGCGGCAGGGCGCGGTGGCTGGATTAGGCAGGTAGCGCGCCCGGTTTGGGCAGCGTGGCCTGCATATGACATGCATGGTTCCCAGATCAGTAGCTAGGAGGTGAGGGTGCCAGGGATGCCGGGACAAGGGATTGGAGGAGACAGAAGGAGGCACCTAAAAGTCCACAGCGAAGGGGCGGCAGGCTCCAGCGTTGGCGGACTGGGCGGACGCCTCCTGGGGCGATTTCTCGGACAAAGATGGCCAAGATGAGGCAGGCACCGAAGGGGGATTAACAGGGACAAACCAGCATTAGCCAGGTTCAAACGGGCATAAGCAGTGCAGCCAAGCAGGAGAGGAAAGGCAGAGAAGGACTCACCAATCCCCAGTGGTGCTAGTGTACCCCCCAATCAGTCACAGTAAGGCCCTGACACACAATGGTGCACCAGACTGGTTTATCCTCCCCCCACGGCTCTCCGATCAGCCTAATCGGCGATGGAATTCTAACAGATCCCCCGGACCCATTCAATCCTCGTATCGAGGAATGAGTCGCCATAGGAACCTAGTGGCAGCGGTCCAGAGCCTACCATTTGCAGCAAAAGGTTTGTTTGTGTGCTCCCAATCCGCTCACAAACAACAACAGCGACGAGGGGAGAGGGCACACTACTGCACCCACCGCAGATTCCTGGTGCGTTTCTCACTTGCCCATGCCCGTTCCCCCCACCAGAACAACACTAGTGGTGGGATTCCTCCGTTTCTACCGCAGTCTCCAGTACGGCACACGCCACAGACCTGCAAGTTGCAGGGTAGGACGGGATTGTATGGGCCAATGACTGTGGAACCCACCGTCAGCACTGGGACGGGAGCAGAAAAAAAAAGCAACAGACGGCGTCGCAGGACCAGGCTAGAAGCTAAACATAGGGCCAAACAACGCCGGGCTTGGCGCCCGGAACATGACGTGGGAGGGGAGAGCAATTGATAGCAGAAGGTTTGGAAGTCCTCATCCCCCCTGTACCAAGAATAGCTGAGGATGACTCCTGGATAGGATCCTTTTTTCCCGCCACTACGTGGCATCTACACGTGGGTACACACAGCAGCTTGAACGTTAGAGCCATTTTGGCAGCGGATTAAAGGGGGGGAGGGGGGAGAGGGCTCCGGCGGCGGGTCCTCTGGCCCCTCCCTTGCCAGGGGTGGTCTGTTTGTAGACGGCCGCATCACGGCTATTTTTGGCACTCGACCCCCGAAACGGCAACACATGTTTGCTTTTGTAACGCATGCCGACATGGCCGTACGCCCTAAATGGAGGCGATCGTCGACAGTCAACGGCAATCCAGCATTCCGGACCACTGATTTGGGTGAGGAGCGCCAGTCTCCAGTTGCTTTTTGGTGCGTTTGTTGGTTTTTTGTCCGGACCGCACGGTGCTTTTGTCCAAACAGTGTCGCCAAAACAGGGGGGGAGGTGGGTTGCGCTCATTCTCGCGCCAGCCCAAAACTATATAAACATCCACCTCCTCCCAAGGCCTTCTTCTTTTTTTTCCTCTTTACATTTTGTCTCAAGTCATTCGCTTATCTACTAATCGTTAAAAATGAAGTTCACCGTCGCCGCCGTCGCTGCCGCCGCTGTTGCCGCCGTTTCTGCTCAGAACTACACCACCCTCACCTCTGAGGTTGTTCAGACTGAGACCAACGTCGTCACTGCCTACACCACCTACTGCCCTCTGCCCACCACCATTGTTGAGAACAACTCGACCATTGTCGTGACTGAGGCCACCACCCTGACCGTGACCAACTGCCCGTGCACCCGCACCACCACCTACACCACTGTCACCACCACTGTCTGCCCCCTGTCGACTGAGGCTCCTGCTGAGTCCCCTGCCGCCACTGAGGCTCCCACTGAGGCCCCTGCCCCTGAGACCCCTGCTGCCACTGAGGCTCCTGCCCCCACTGAGGCCCCTGCTGAGGAGACTCCTGCTGCTGCCACCTCTGTTGCCCAGGGTGGTGCTGCCCAGGCCGTCATTGGCTCTGGTGCTCTGGCCATGGCCGTTGCCGCTTACCTCCTGTAAGCATCTTACCCTTTTTTCTTTCTGATACATGTTATCTGAGCATGCAATAATACCTTTTTGAACCCTGGGTCTAAGACAATCTTAATGTAGTTGGATACCTAAGGTTAGTGTTAGTTCTGCAGTAACTTATATTAACTCGGGTTTTTTTATGGCATTGCGCTTTGCATTCTATACAGTATAATCTACTTTATATTTCTCTTATCATCGCTAAAAGTTATTAATTTTGTTTATTTGTCATTATTTTGTTGAGCTCCCTCCGTCTGTAGCGCCCCCTTGAGCAAAATTTTTTCCGCTGCTTTTCGCTGGGCATTATCTGTCGTCCGCTGCTCACTGCTTATCTCGTATATTTGCCGCCGTTTGCCATTTTTAGATATATCCATCTTTATTGGTCCCCATCGCCAGCCCCCTCCTTTTCCTGCGTGGGTCCTTTGACCGGCTGCCCTGTTGAGTTAGAGCCTGCACACTACTGGCGACTAGGCCACCGACTATCAAGGATATGCGATGTGTTGCTAACTTGGGACTCTCATTTAGTGCAACGATTACACATCATTAGATCTTTACCAGACCCATTGGTGGTCCTGGAACGACGATGTTTGCTTTGTCAGTTTTGTTGCCTGTTTTTTTTCTTGCTTGCCTCAATTGCCCCACTTGTCCCCCTCTTGTGCCCCTCTGTGACCCCCTCCAATTTTCCCTGGTTATCTGAAACAGAAGTTAGTGCGAAAAAGTAACCGCTGCCGTGGTTAGC
This sequence comes from Sugiyamaella boreocaroliniensis, assembly GCA_030575195.1. Lineage (NCBI taxonomy): Eukaryota > Fungi > Ascomycota > Dipodascomycetes > Dipodascales > Trichomonascaceae > Sugiyamaella > Sugiyamaella boreocaroliniensis. The sequence goes on from JAJMIE010000038.1 coordinate 8,533, forward strand.
CCCCCGTATCCGCCGGTCCTTAGACACACTAGCACCACACTCATGCATCCGCCTGCACCACTACCGACGAACCCCGACGGAGAAAGCGGACCTACTCAATTGGCTGCATCTTGTCGGCAAGATCCACCCGCTGCTCGTCGCCCTTTTCCGCCCCTCTATTGCCGCCGTCTGCTGCCTCTAGATCTGCTGCTTCTACAGCCTCTCTGCCCTTCTCCGGTGCCTGCACCAAACCCACGGCTGCCAGGGCCACATGAGGCGGCCGTTGTTCCGAATCCAGTTATTCCGGCCGCGACTCACTCAAAGCTAACCCCCGCTGCTAATTACTCACGTGTGCGTCTCAAGGGCCTCTCATACAGTCAAACATCATACAGTCAAACAGCCAACCATTGAAACCTGGAACTCATACCCGCTCTCATCCAGGCCCCCCTCTTTGCTCATTCTCTTGCTGTACCGTCGGGTTGGCGCTTCTTCTCCCCGGAGCAATTGAACCTTAAACTGGAAGTGCAGCAATCGGGTCTCCGAGAGCCATTGCCAGGCGAAAAACAGTCACTGTATAGCTTCACATGGCTGTGCATGTTCTGCAAGTAGTAGCCATCAATGTCTTACCGTTTAGGCGACTCCCGTTGAAGTCTTCTTGATGCCTTCCCATCATTCCCTAATACCTAACCTACGAGTCGCTTCGTGCTCCTTGATTCCCTTGATCAGTCACTATACAGGCTCGAATTGCATCTCCTTAGCTGTTTCATCTCTTGACTGTATCATCTCTTTGACTGTATCATCTCTCTGGCTGTTTCGTCTCTTTGACTGTTTCGTCCTTTGACTGTTTCGTCAATTTGGCTGTTTCATCTCTGACTGTTTCATCTCTTTTACTCTATCTTGTAACTTGTCTCTACTGTCACCGTAGCCGGTAGCCTCATACCCCTCTACACATATTAACCAATTGTATTGGCATGCAAATGCTAGTCGCTCGTCTACTCCACCAACTCGTAGAACAAGAGATACGCCGTCTTACTATTCGGCGCGCTATCGTCGACGCTCGCTGCCGGCTGCTCCACCTTCTCCAGCAGAATATCATCCACACCTGTCCACCCATCCACCGCTCGTAGATCCACAGTGTAATGGCCTACTGTGGCAGAAGGCCCGTGGTGATACACTACAGCAAACAGCCGGTAGTTGCGCGTGCTGCCATCGGCACACCCAATAGAGAGCTGCGTTCCAAAGCTGATGGGCTTGGTGATCTTCTGAACATCATCAATGCCCCACCCGTCGAGTAGATACGTGAACCGCTTTAGGTGTACAATGAGCACCTGTGGCAGCCGGTCAAACATGACCTGCTTAGTGGCCTTGACTGTGCCCTTTGCCGTCGGGTATGCTATTGTCTCTGGGACACCCATAGCTGCTAGAGCCTCTTCGATGCTCGTGACATGCTCGTCGCTGATGTCCAGCTGTACATGCTGGAATGGGTCATAGGTGATTGAAGGCGGCGTGCGTGCTTGCGGTGGCATGCTCAACACAGACTTGAACTGGCCGCCAAACAGCCGCGAAATGGGAGTGTTGGTGCTCGACTTGCCGGCAACCCGCGACTGCAGGGGCCGGTTCTTCTTGCCCACCTCGACCCAGCTATCCGTCTCCTGTGCTGGCTCATCCTCGAGTTCGAGGTCGGGAGCAGCTTTGAGAAACTCCTCGTCCAAACACTCAAGTAAGTAGCCAAGAAACTCCTGGGCGTCCTCCTGGCGGCCCCGCTGCAGGTGTCTGAACCGTGGGTGTCGACAAATGACATTGTAGAACAGGTCGGCCGTATACGGGGACCGCGACCGGTGCGTGCTAAACTCGCTGATGAAATCAATCAGACTGTCCAAAATAGGCGTGTCGCTGACCATCTTATGCCGGACCTGTGATTTGATGGTCATAACAAGCGTATAAAATGGCGCGCAATGTGTCAGAACCTGAAGAATGGAGTTCATGAAGCATACGTTTCCCTGATTAACAAGTCCACGCACCTGTTGAGCCTCCATATCCCCTGTGTATCTGTGATGTCGAAGAACCTCGTCAAGTGACTTTCGGGGCGCTGTTTCGACAGCAGCTGGCACAAGCTGGGCGACTGGTGTAGTGGCGATTGGTCGTGGCGAGTTCGTAGCTGTAGATGATGCTGTCGTAGGCTCCGAAGACAGATTGACATTTGATAGAGCCGTTGCGACGCTGGTAGCACTAGGTTCGGTTGGTACCTGCTTAACGACTGGAGGAGTTGAAGGAGGAGGTGCCGGCTGCTGCTTCCTAGGAGAAGCGGGACTAGCAACATCTGCCCATACTTTGGGTCCCTGACGACCCTTTTGATCAGCTTTCACACGCCCAGAGCCCTTGACTCGGCGCCGGTGCGGATACTCGCGCGGATCACAGCTATACCATGGAACTTTCTGGGTTAGATGTTGTTGATGACACAATCAATACACTCACCGGTGGCTGGATCTTATATCTTTGATGCAGGTCTATTATAAAAGGGTTATTCCTGCTCACAGGCACGAATGCCTGTGCAGAGGAGCCGGTCATGGCGATGCTAATGCTGGATGGGATGCTGATGCTTTTGAGGTGTTTGAAAAAAGTTGGTGCCGCACTCTCATATAAGCATCGTCGCTATAGAAGCATGACACGACAGTAGGTTTAACTTGGTGTGTGCTACTAATTGATAAACCTTTAACACGTAAACGCAAAACTTTATTTAACAATAGGAATTCATATTTGGAATGTAATTGAAGACCATTAAAGCCATCGAGACCAGTTTAACTGCTGTTTGATACGTTGAGACTGCTAACAACTACCCACTGCTTCTACATCACCACATGCGACCGAACTTGAGACTCCACGCACATTTTAAATAAATATCCCGGCTAGGGAACTAGAATACCCGTCTACCCCCGGACAAGACTAGCGAACTCTTCCCCGCTCAGATCAACGGCTGCGCGCTGATATCGACGAACAAATGGGTAGTTGGTGCTGCACAGATGCGCGGCCATCAGATGCTTGCAGACGCGTTTCCATTTACTAGGCGATTCCGATAAACACATGGCCAGCGTGAAATGAGCACATGAACAGGTCCATAAACAAAGGTTTACGACGCGCTCGTCCGCGTACCACACGTTGATGTGCTGCTGACTCGCGTGTTGGTACTGGCGCACCTTCCCGGCCTCTACTAGATTCAGCGCGTCGACAAACTCGCCAGGAAACACAAATGTCAGGGTGACAAGTAGCTTGTTAGCATCCTCCGCCTCTGCTTCATTTAGACGATCCAACAGCTCGTATATGAATCCATCGGATGGCGCCTCTGAAGAATCCATGGATCTAAAGAGAACGACAGAGAGCTGGGCAAACACCTAGTCGCATATATATATTCACTCTTCATATAGGGCCAACCAGCCTTATAGAACTTCACGCCTACTATTCATTTCATCATAAAATCTTCTATTTTATAGAATTCTGGCTTATTAACGCTTACGCTTGAGATCGTTACGGTCGACGTCGCGGTCTGCTTTACGCGCCTTCTCGTCAAGGTCGTCCCAATCTTCTCCAGACTCCTCATCCTCGGATCCCTCCTCGCTGTAATCCTCAGACTCCTCTTCCGAATAGTTTTCTTCACTCTCATCATCAGGGTTGTCATCAGAAACCTCAAATTCACTCTCTTCCTCTTCCTCAGAGCCGCCGCTTTCATCATCACTCTCGGTGCTCAGGAAAGTCCAACCTCCAGTAGCAAAGAACTCATGAGGATCAGCCTGAACAGTCTTCATGATTGTAGGCCACGACAGGTTGACGGGACCTTCGTAGAACGGAATGTCCATCTCGTTAAGCCAGTCCTTAACGCTGTCAAGCTGTGTCATAGGAATCGAGTTGATCGACGTGACAGGACGTGTGAAATCTTTGTATACGAACACAAGATCAAACTGCTTCAGACCAAACTGCACTCGCTCCAAGTGAGCAACTTCAATCTCGGACAGTGTGACAACCAGGAATGGAGGGTCGATAAGCTGAACAAGACACTCTGTCGTCGGCTGACACAGAACGTTGGATCGGCCGGGCACACCTGAAAATCCAAGCTCTCGGAATGGAATATCGACATCCAGAAGGCGGCCAGACTGCTCGGCAATCTCCTCGCTGAAACCCTTGAACTCCTTGTTCAGAGCAGCACGTCGTCGACGCTCTTCCTGCTCTTGCTGCAGCTCATCTTCATCACCGTATCGGTATCGTCGCTTACGGTTTCCAGTCTCATCAAACGCCATATCAGCAGCTTCGCGGTAGAACTGAACATCCCATGTTTTACGCTTACCAACAATAATGGGGTTCTTGAGGTGGAAGTGAATAAGAACAATCAGCTCCGAGTCACAGGGCTGGAAAAACAAATGTGCCACGTTACTGAACAGAATGTTGATGCGCTGCTCTGATGAAATAGGCGACTGATACCTCACACCATTCTGGTGGATCTCAAGAGTTCCAGCAACACGCTTACCCTCTGGGCCAGGTCGGACGAAAACGCTGTCAAGGCGTGCAGGACGGCGATTGCGGATCTCCACAAGCTTATCCTGCTCGACAACATCTTCCAACTCCTTGCGTTCCGCCTCTCGCTTGACTGCCTCGCGCTTCAGATCGGTGATTCGCTTGAATGTCTCGTTCATGCGGTCCACATCGCGAGATCGTAGCGTGATGCTTTTTAGGAACTGGGCATTGGGATCTTCGTAGGGCTGCTCGTCACGCTTGTTGCTCTGTCCTGGCGATGTGAAATTCAAACGCAAATACACGTAGTCACCCTCTTCCGTCTTTGAACCGTTCTTGTAGGTTGAAATGTGGAACGGCACAGGGCGACCGTTGATGGGAAGAATAATAGTTTGCGCACGCTGATCAACCACAATGCGGAGGTCCTTGACCTGGGGCGGCAGTTGGCTCTCGCGCTTATACGACTCGAACTTGCGGAATATAGCCTTTGAGTCATTATCGGCACCAGCAGACTCGTCAGCAAACTTCTGCTCTCCGGCCTTCTGCAACTTTTCACGGAGCTCACGCTGGTGTAGCTGCCGCTTCTTTTCAGTGGACTCATCCTGAGCATTTGTCGTCTCAGCCCGAAGCTTGCTACGCAATATAGTGCTGTTAAGCTTCTTTGTAGGAGTCGCTTCCTTCTTGACGGGCTTCACATCCTCCTCATCTTGCTTGAAGTAGAAAGAGATATCACCGCGGCTCTTAGGCGAGTCAGTGAATATGATGGGCTCGCTAGACGTCACACGAACAGTGTCTGTAAGCATGAGACTGTACGAACCAGAACCCTCCGGGTTGGGGAGGTCTGAAAAGCCAACAACAACGCTCAGAGTCATACCATCGCGGAGTACACGAGTGTTTTTGGCATTCAACAGCAGCGACGAGTCGCGGAACTCAATACCAATACCCCAGCCAACATTGCGCACGAAGTACTTCTCCATGTCGGGGCTCTTGTTCTTAATGTAGGTGATGGCAGCACTGTAGACTTCTTTGCACGAGACGCCATCTTTAATAGCATCCAGAACCTTGCGCTGAACAGCAAGCAACAGGTTGTACGAGCTTTCCTGCTGTTTGGTAGGGTCAATAAGATAAGTACGGCCAATGTTGGAGCAGTACGACTTGTAACGCAGACCAAGTGAACACAGAATGACGCCTGGTTGAAGCTTGGAGTCATCGGAAACGGCCGAAGGCCGAAGGTCATACTTTCCACCTGATTGCACAATGGGAGTGTAGCACCAGTCTAGTTGGCGAGTGTCGAACTCGCTTCCCAGCTTGAGGTCCTTCTTTTTGAAGAAGCGGTCGTCATCAATCTTCTTCTCGATGAGTTCCGAGAAATCTGAGTGCGTAATGGCCCGCTCGTCGTCAATGATCGTAGACATCTCGTCGGCAAAAAACTGAGTCATTACGCCAAGGCTGGCCTTGGAAGCAGCGCGCACAGCTCGCAGTTCTTCCTCGTCCTTGACCTCCATAGCCCCCGAAATGGCAGCCGTCACGTCGGCGAACTCAATCTTTGTCGGGGCTTTAGCCAGCGCATCCTGCCACTCCTTGATGAAGGGACCCGTGAACTGGTCCTTGGGCAAATGGCCAACAAGCGCAGGCTGCTGTTGGGCAAGCTCGGCAATCAGATCCTGGAAAAGCTTCGCGTCATGCTCGGCATCCTTGTTACGCGACCATACCAGAACGTCTTTGCTCACGATATTTTCCAGATGCTTTGCCTTGGCGCCACTTGTCACAAAGATCGTCTTGTCCTTCGTGACAGCAAGAGCCGTAGATGGGAACTCGTAGCCGAGTAGCCATGACTGGGGTTAGATGGAAATTCACAGAGCCAATTAGCAAACAGGGAGCCGCAAAAAGGTTGCTTTGTATGCCGGCAGTTTGCCACCGGGTTTCGTCGCGAACTTACGTGTAGAACTGCACTCTTCATGTACTGGTTGTCCTGGTCTGGCTTTCCAGTGACCACGAGAATGGACCCAGCACCATTGAGTGCCGCGTCGCCATCCTTGAGCCGCCGTTGCAGCTGATGGATGTGCTTGCGGAACGTGGCGTTGTCAATAACGTAGACGTCAGCCATGGTTGGTGTAGCAGGGAACGAGGAGATCAGACCGTGGAGACAGACGTGCAACTAAGTAATTTGTCGCGAGTTACCCGGGGCTCGCGTGGGTACGGGGTAAGTGGAGAACTGGGCAGGGGCACTGGGGGGCGGTGGAGATACGAGAGAGGCGTCAGCTCACGGATGGAACGTAGAGAGACATCCAAAAAAACTGCTAATGAGCCACAACAGGGGAAAAGAAGCACTGGCGTTGCAGTTATAGGTTTATACTTGTTTAGGCTTCGGTTCAATGATTACACCCCACTTCTACTGCACTCTAAGTGCATGAAGGGGTACACGCTGTCACAGCAGTTCTACGTAGCAACTAAGCGAAAACAAACAATTGGGTCTGTGCCTATATAGCTGAATACCTGGTAGGGAGCCTCTATCAGTTGTTGAACTCCTTATCTAAAGCGCGCGTAACAACGGCCTGTTGTTGCCATATCGGGGGCAATGCCACCAAGTCGTATGCTTATAAACGCCACCAATTTCGCGGTTTTCTGTAAGTCCCGTGTCCCCAGAGAAAACATACACTGTAGCTTTATCATACGCAACATGGGAGACGAGTACGATTTTCTTTTCAAAGGTGAGTGCGATACAATTTCCAGGCCAACGCGTGACTACTGTTACATAGAACTAGCCAGTAGTTCACCGCGGCGGTTAGCAGTTCTCTAGATTGCACAGCCTAACATACAGTCGTCCTGATTGGCGACTCGGGCGTCGGCAAGTCCAACATTCTCGGCCGGTTCACGCGAAACGAGTTCAACCTCGACTCCAAGTCAACTATCGGTGTCGAGTTTGCAACCCGAACAGTCAACGTTGACGGAAAGACCATAAAGGCACAGATCTGGGATACCGCGGGCCAGGAGCGATACCGGGCCATTACCAGCGCTTACTACCGAGGAGCCGTGGGTGCTCTGCTCATGTACGACATCTCCAAGCAGGAGACTTACGAGAGTGTTGCACGCTGGCTCGCCGAGCTGCGCGACCACGCCGACTCGCAGATTGTAATCATGCTTGTTGGTAACAAGTGCGATCTCAAGCACCTGCGGGCCATCCCCACGGACGAGGCCAAGGCGTTTGCTGCTGAGAACAAGATCTTGTTTATCGAGACGTCTGCGCTGGATGCCACTAACGTCGAACTTGCGTTCCAGAACATCCTCACGGAGATCTACCGACTGTACGCTGACCAGACGCTGCAGGCCGACTTTGCGCAGTCCAAGCCGTCGCAGGGCCAGACCATCAGCTTCACCCCTCAGCCTGATGACGATAAGTCGTCCAAGGCAGGCCAGTGTTGTTAAAGTGGTGGACTGAGAATGATCCTTTAGCAACGGCACATTGACAAGTTTGTCTTCTCTACTTTGCCTTCAGACGCGGAGCAAGGCCTTGTTAGTTGCGACTTGTCTTGATTTCATTACCCATCTCTGTCTTGCCCTTGGCTTTATGTTTTCCATGTATGTCCCTCATCCTCTCATACTCCCACTTTGTTCTGTTATGGTTGATTGCTAGATAAATATCTTACAAGTAGGTAGTTTGGTTGAACCTGTTTGGGTCCCCGTAGACAAAGAGTCCCCGTTCAAACGCCTCTTAGGCCTCCTCGGGAGGAGCTTGGAAGTCGGCATCGGCATCGTCTTCGTCCTCATCGTCATCAACAGGCGCACCAGCAGACGCGCGCTCGGCGTTGATCTCAGCAAGAGTCTTCTCGTAATCAATGACCTTTCCGCGTGTCCGGCGGCCATAAATAATGTTAGACGTGTCAATTTCCTCGAGTGAATCCTCTTCGTCGAGGTCGGCTGCGACTTCAGCGTCTGCAGCCTCGTCACCCTCGTCCTCCTCTTCGTCCTCATTGTCTTCATCGTCCTCGTCATCCTCGGCCTCGTCTTGGTATCGACTCGAGATCTTTCCCTTGAGCTTCGACTTGCCCTTGTCCTTAACAGGTGCTACAGGAGCAGCAACAGCGGGAGTGTCAACCTCTTTGGCCTTTCCCTCGGCCTTTGATTCCGAGCTTGTCTCAGTAGCTTTCTCAGTAGACGCCTCGACTGGGGCCTCGACAGGAACCTCCGTATCGTCGTTTTTGGGCTTCTTAGCGTCCTCCACGGATTCAACAGGCTCCTCAGCCTTGCGCTTCAACTGCTCATCCGCTGCTTCGGTCATTGTGTCGTAGCTGGCTTCGATTGCGTTTACTGATTGTTCAAAGTTCAGTTGATGAAGCTATGGAACGGGGGAACCGTCGATGCCTGAAATTTCCCTGGCGGATATAGGGATATGGGGAGACCTGAGAGAGCAACGTTATCTCTTGGCTAGAGGACAAATATATTGTACTTTTAAGACATCAAATATATACTAGAGAGACTTTTCGTTGTGTGTATATTGAGATTTTGCTTATGGTAATCAAAGATTTATTCTGGTGTTGAACCGAGCAGCTCTGCTTCACCCGATAGAAGCGTTTATAAGCATGTACGACAACTACCTTCGCAGCAATCAAACCAATCGCAGAGCTGCAACTAATAACTTGTATTTAAGCATTGGATTTCTTTCTACCGGTACCTTAGAACTACGTGCAGTTTATTCGCAAAAGCGTCGCACCTCCGTACCGGTGTATTGACACACTGCACACGAATCCGGGGCCATCAAACCCCTGCCCATATATGCCTTGAAATTTCACGCTACTTCACCAACTTCAGATCAACAACATCATGGCGGTAGGTAAAGGTCTTCTCCCTCACGTTGTATGCTAACTCAAGTCACTAAAGAAGGCCAAGATGGCCGATCTCATCAATTACCGACTTCGTGTCGTGACCTTGGACCAGCGCCAGCTGACCGGCGAGCTGCTAGCGTTCGATAAAGTGAGTTTGCTGTTTGAACAGCCTTAAGTGCTGGATTTCACCTGTCATATCCTTGTCTAACGCAGTATATGAACCTCGTTCTTGCCGATACCGAGGAATTCCGACTTGCCAAGAAGACGAAGACCGAGCTTAAGCGTACATTGGGCCTCATCATCCTTCGCGGCGAAACTGTTGTCTCTGTGAGTGTTGAGGCTCCTCCTACAAACGCTACCGCTGCGTCGCGACTCGGATCCATAAAACCTGGCCCTGGAATTGCTCGTCCTGTGAACCGCGGAGCTGCCCCTGGAGGCCCATTACCGCCATCGCTGGCTGGTCCTGTGCGAACGAGTCTTCCTGGAGCTCCTGCTGGAATGGCACCTCCTCCTGGATTTGCTGGCCGTTAGTAGCGATGCACCGACTATTTTATGATTACGAAGACCGATAAAAACGACGCTTGCACGATTGTATAATACTACGATTGTATGACACTCCTAGATGCCCCGAAGCAAAACCAGCACTGGGTACGATGACTGGGAGGACATGGTGTGGAGTCGTCCTTACGAATGAAAACTTTACTGAGACACACGGTTGAGAAGTGGTAAACTTATTAACAAATGCTAAATCATCATTTGGAATACTATGCGTAGTCCCGTGGTAGTATCCTGACAGCTCTTTCTATAGACATAGACATTCATTAGTACGTATCATCGTAGTATTAAGTAGTCCCGTTAATTAGTGGACCTTTTTCTGGAGAGGACGAGTCTTGTCTCCATATATATTAGGTAGACATCCATATTCATCAGCAGCTTTGTGTTGAAAGCTGATCATCCCATGTGGTAGTCACCACCGTTGGTAGCACGCGACGACTGCCTCGAGTGATGTGTCATGGGAATGTTGTTGTGGAAGAGCCACATTTTAAAGTTACGCGAGTCGAGGAACTCTTCGTAGAACATTTTCTTCATAGTAGCCGAGTGCCGAGATGACAACGGAATGAGCGACGACGCGCGAGTGAAGCGCTGGAACAGAGTTTGAGGAGCAGGCGTTGCAAAAATGGCATCGAGCGCAGCGTTTCCACTACCGCGATCGAGTTCAGCCATGAATTTACGCCTCGAGAAGTGGTTGTGGACAGCCAGATGTGCCATGAGAGGAGATAACAGGACAGAAGTCATTGTAGCAAAGTGCAATCGCACAAGATGGTCAACGTCGTCAGGTGAGAGTCCTCGAGAGTGAATGGCAGTTGACGACACCGAGAGAAGAAAGCGCGGATCCGGATTTAGGAGCCGTGGGTGGACAGCTTTTCTGTTTGAAGCCTTGACCATGGCTCTGACACGCTTTTCTTCCTCAAGCTGGTGAGGGTCCTGATTAGCAGGAGTCGCCAGGATAAAGGCGTAAGGGGTTTTATGCGAATCGAGACCCCTCAGCAGGAATGGGTTTGTAATTCCAGTTATTCCAGTCGAAACGTCGGCAGGAAACGAGTGGATTGTTGCATAGTCGCGGATGGCATCTGAATAGGTTAGTGGACTGATGAGGTCCACAGCAGAGCGAATGAAGCTGGAGCAGATCTGCGGCCGCGCAGCATACATGACTATGGGCCGAGACAGAATGAGGCACTCGTACAGAGAGTAGAGATCAGCGGAGTCTGGTATCAAAGGAAGAAAGGTGGGGTACCAGTGGTCAAGCAGTAGGTCAGGCGTTAATGGATTTACGGGACCTGGAGAAGGCAACAGCACAGTCAGGACGGAGCCCAGGAACCCAAGTTCCATGTTGTGATCGTAGTGGGGATCGGGCCACTGTGATATGTTGTTAATGGCCGTATCTAGCAGAGGCACTTTTCCGTCGAGCGAGTACTCAAGAAACTCGTTATTTTGAGACAGCATGGTGTGAAGACATTTACGGAACAACACGGCAAAGTCATATTGAGAAATTATGACGAGAGACTCCTGAAGATACCCCCTAGTCCGCGAAGCATCCTGGCGCTGTGAGAAGAGCGTAAAAGCATGCAACAGCTTGCCGTCATGGTCGAAGCTGAAGGTGTGGAAGGCCTGCTGTGTATGATTGTCAACGTAATTAACAGACGCAGTACTTGAAGGGTGTCGCGAGTGTCGAGAACGGTGTCTTTTGAGTTGGCTTTTGCGCGCATTGTCGAGCTCCATGTTGGAGGTGTGCTCCGGTAGAGCTGAGAAGCAGATGGTACGGAGCTCGTCTTCGGAGAATTTGACGGCTGGGCGGATGATCTTGAGGTCGGGGCCAATATCGACGTCGAATTGTACGACGACGAAGCACACTGCCCAGAGCGAAAAAGCCTTGAGCATGGCCGGAGGAAGTACCTCCAGATCACTGACTAGCGCCTCATGGATGCGGAACGACGATAGGAAAGACGAGGGTAACCGCTTGGAGGACTGGCGTGAGCGAGCCGTGGATAGAGGAGAGGGCGGGTCTGTCATAGTGAGCCGAACATGAGCAAAGAGGAAGATTCAGGGGCTCCAAAGGGAGGTGCAAGAATTGAGGTGGTTCCGAGATTCAGGGGTAAGGTGCAGGGTTCACATTCAGGGGGGACGACCGACGACCCGAGGTCGCAGCAGAAGAGGAGCAGCAGCAAATGCGGGCAACCAGTGCAGTTTGAGAGCACTAAATGGCAGGAATAGACGAGTCACGCGTTACGAAGAGAAGTGGCCGTCGCCTCGGCTATAGAATCAAAGTTCAGGGCAGTACGGATCCGCCCGGTAGAGAGCCGGGTAACTTCAGGGACGCGAGATCTACAGATCTTCGTGCAGGGCTGAAATAGGCGAACAGGTAGGCAGTAAGAGGGAGGTATAGAAAAGGAAGAAGAAGGAGTTGAAAGGGCCCAGTTAACTGGATAATAAAGAGGTTTGGTGTAGTTGGACGGATGGGTTGTGGACATTAGGTGTAGTTTCTATGGTGGGAGTTCAGAGCGACCTTCAAAAGAATTATGCAATCATATGCAAGTCAATTAGACTGTCGAGTGTACATTTACAGATTGATAAAATACAGTTAAGAGCGTTTTTACTAATAAATACTGGCAACACGACACGACTGATGATAAGGTACACTTGGAAACCGAGGGGTAGGGTAGTAATAGGTTGCAAGGGATAGCTAAGTTCGGGGGTAAGTAACGGTAAGTAACTAGGTTTCAGCAGGGATACAGCCCTATTATCGGGGTTATCTGGGCCATTGAGGGGTTCTTTGACGTGTAAGTAAGTGAACAAGAAGGGAGATATTAGCAATAGTGCCAATTGAAGTGTAGTAGAGGTATTGAAGGCTGGAAAAGGAGATTGGTACTTGTATGAGAGTCTGGTGGTTAGTTGAACAGGGGCCCAAAATTGCTGGATGAGAGATAACAGGGAAAGTAACAGACAGCACGCCTGATAGTGGCACCTGATAATGTCATACGTAAAGGAATGACGCGTCTACTATCACACGAGGCAAGAGCATGTCTGATAGTACCACATTAGTAGACATTTTAGTAGCTTGACCCTGCTTGATTAGGTAGCGTGACTATATTATAGGGTTTGCAGTTAATAGTGGCAGTAACAGTAGTAATTTTCGGGAAGGGAGGGGGGGCGGGGAAGCGATTGGGCGCAGTCAGTGAAGGTTTACTGCAGGTTTAGTGGAGAGATTACCATTACTGCTTTTGAAGGACAATTGAGAAAGAGGCCACCAATAGTTAGGACGGGCAGAGAGCACTGGTCCACCAGAACTTAAGCCCCCACCAGCCGTGTAATGAATGCTTCAGGCGTTGGCCTCTGCTTCTGCATACACGGAACACCGCTTCGGTCACGCCCGGCATAGGGCCGCTGCCGTTCCGAGTTGTGTGCAGCAAAGGTCCACTGCTGCCCACAGTCACAGCTCACAGCTCACAGCCGCGAGCAAGGGCTGGGGCAATGAGTCTGTAGTCATCGTTGGAGTGCGTCGTAGACTACAGTAAAGTACACAGTAATTAATTGATAAATTTGCGAACACTCAGGATGTCAAAGCCACTAAAATAGCAGCAGTACCAAGGCGTCATTGTACACAAAGACCCGTCCCTGGGCAGACGAGGTGCAGCTGCTAGACCCTTTTGTTGCTCGTTTAGGGGTCCTTCAACTTTGTTGGGTGCAGGGTACGGAGCGGGAAGTGATGCCGGTGCACTAGGGGGGATCAGGAGGGGTAACAGAGAGGGGCACTAGGAGATTAGTGGACTTGGATGAAGGAGAGGAAGAGTGAAAATATTTGTGTTACAAAGAAACTAGAAATGATACAAGCAATAAAACACACTGACTAACTTGCTACAATGAGCAGCTCAGCCTTCTGTTACGGTATACCCCCACCCGGCCCACCTGGACCCCCTCATCGAACTCGCTACTGATTATTATTTGCACCTGCTGTTTTTGGCAGTGCATTTTGGGGGGAGCTGAGGGGAAGGGGGGTAATCAGTAAGTGGTAGTAGCACCAGCGGATCTATCGGCAGACAAAGCTGAGCAAGGGGGCAGTGACGGAACGGATAGACAATCGGACCAGTTGCCGTGATTTCCGATAGACAGAATAACCTGAGTATATAGAGTCAACAGCTGTACTTTGTTATGGCTTCTACTCCCTTCCTCTCCCCCCTGCTGGCCCTATCGGCGTGCCGCCCTCCCCTCTAGCGCTTTACGCCCTGCCCTACGCCCCACCGTACTTTCAGGACCGAAGTTTAGGTCTTGTTACCGTTTCGGTGGGCAAGACTCTACTTGCCTTCCGAGCGTGCGGCTGTGACAGAGAAAAAAAACCCCTAGGCCTTTGGGAGACGGTTGTCTCCTTTTTCTGTCATTTTCCTTCACCTTCCCCGCTCTTGTCCCAGTGCTGCCTGCTTTTCGCTCCAGCATTCTCTTTTGCACCGTTTCTCAGTCCGAACAGTCGACCCGCTCGTCTGTCCGTACTCCATTCGGTACAACCCCGGCTTTTGCCCCTCGCCTCGTGCTCGCCATCCTGACGCCTCTATTTTGACGCCGGCTCCGGCCGCTCTATTTATTATCTATTTATTCAGTCGGAACTCTTCCATCTTCCGTCTGTATTTATTGGCATTTTGGCAAATCAATCTGACGAATTCTAGTAGCACAACGTCTCTTCGTTTGCTTCTCTAATTTGTCCTGTTTCTCACAAGGCGCCTCCGTCTGTGCTGCTCCGCTTTCGTGTTTTACTAAACACGGGACTTACGTCACAGCCCTTTACTTTTGGTAACAGGTTGTGTACTTTGACGAAGGTCTAGTCGTGTGCTTCAACTCGCTGAACTTGAACCTTCTGTCTCTTTTTTTGTTGTTATATCCTTTCTTTGTTGTCCTGTTCTAATCCACTTTGGAGGATCCTCTTGCTGTTACCTCCGTCGGTCTTGTTCTAAACGTGGCTTGATCTTGGTGCTGCTTAGTATCCCTTTTGCCTCTATTGTTTGAACCTGATTGATTATAGTCTTCCTTCACTTTATTGATATCCCCATTGTGGCTACGTCTTTGAATCCAACATGACGACTACCTCGCCGTTGCCGTCGGGTGCCGCCTCCACCGTGACGTCGATCCCCTTCACGTCGGCCCCCTCGTCGTCAACCCACCTACCCGCGTCCTTGGGACTTCATGATTTGTGGGCTTCTCCCTCGTCGCCCGCTTCGTCCTCGCAGTCCAAGTACTTCCCGCCTGCCTCGAGCACCGGCAACCTGCGCCACCTTGGCACCTCGACCGCCGCGACGGCCTATTCAATGCCCTCGTCTCCCTCGAGCCAGGCCACCGCCTCATCGTCGACGGCCACCGCTGTCCCTGCTCGCCCCGTTGCCTCTGCCTCGTCGTCCTTCTTCCCGAAAGATATCTGGGGTGGTTCCAACCCGTCCTCTGCTCTTTACGCCGGCAAGTCTGTGTCGCAGACGCTGCTGCGTGGACCTCCCGGCTCAGCCTCGTCATTTGACGATCCTGTCAATGGCGGCTTCCTCAACGAGTTCCCGCCCAAGTCGCAGTTTGATTTCCAGGCCCAGCCCTCATCGTCCTTTGCGCGCTCCAACTCCTCGGCTGGCCTCGGAATGGCCGCTTCGCCCCAGCAACCTGGCCTTGCTCGCCACCAGAGCGTGTCGGGCCTGCACTCGGGCCTCTATGCCCAACCGGCCCAGTTTCGTGGCTCTGGCTTCTCTCAGGGGTTGGACGAGCCGTTCGCTCTGTCATCTTCTGCTGAGCTGAAGCGTCCTTCTCCCACGCCGCAGCGCATCAACACGCCCATGTCCTCAGGTTTTGACAACAACATTGAGTCGACAACAATGATGTTGATTGGCGAACCAGTGGCTGCTTCCTCGGCCCCTACCTCGTCGCCCTCTGGTTACCAGCAGCCGTCGTCTTTTGGCTACATGAAGCAGGCACCGCAGGCCTTGCAGCAGTCACAGCCTGCTCCTGGCATGCGTCATTCGTTCCAGGCCCATCACCAGTTCCAGCAGCAGCAGTTGCAGGCCCAGAAGCAGGCCCAGGCTATCCCAGCCCCGGCCCCAGGTGCTCCTGGCCTCATCCGCGCTGGTATTCGTAAGCAGGAGGAGTTTGCTGCTTCTGGCGCCTCGCCCTCAACTCCGTCGCCGTCAACGGCCTCGCTCGGCTCCAACGGTGGCCTCTCGTCGTCGGTCTCGTCCATTGGCTCTGTGCATGGTGGCTCGCAGGCTACTCCCGCTTCCCAGACGGCTCAGGCCCACTCGTCGCGCTCTGGTGGTAAGAAGTCGGGCAAGCCGACCACCAACACGGAACTCTACAAGACGGAGCTGTGCGCTTCGTTTATGAGCTCTGGTGGAAACTGCCCATATGGAGAGAAGTGCCAGTTTGCGCACGGAGAGAAGGAGCTCAAGATTGTTGACCGCCCTCCCAAGTGGCGCTCCAAGCCTTGCCAGAACTGGATCAAGACGGGAACGTGCTCGTACAATGATCGATGCTGTTTCCGCCACGATGCCATGTAACGGATTTCTTTCTGTTTAGGTGCGATGCCTCTTTGGCCGCGGACTCCCTCCTTTGGCCCCTTGGAACCAAAGAAATTTGGACACTTTGCTCTTTCCTGGCTCAATACTATTTATTTGTATATTTATTGATTTTAACTACTAGCCAGGAATGAACTATAAGTTTAACAAGACAAAGTAGCAGGTAGTAAGTATACAAGATAGCAGGGCTAGATCTATTGAAAGTCGTTCTGTTCTCTACCTGACCTTACCTGATGAACCTGTATGTTTTATACTTTTAAGCCGAAGTCGCTCAATTTTCACTTACAGAGAGAACGCGGTCATTAATTCACAGAAAATGGCATCATCATCACCTTCTCTACTACTGCTTCTACTTGTCTACTGTAACTGCTTTTCACGACTTCTGTTCATTCAACAACATAATCAACTGACAACCTCAGATTTTCGTGGCTAAAGGTGGTGTGTTGGCGCCACAATCCACAGCCCCCGACCGGCTATGCTAGAATCACCGAAATGATGCTCGCACAGCGGCGAGTTTCCAATTGGACAAGAATACCAATCATCACCGATTGTTTTAGTTGTAAAGAACAGAACCGGCAAAAATCCTCCCTTAAAAAGACAAGAGCCGGGTAAGGCGCCTGGTCACCTTTGCGTTGCCCGCTTTACCGCATAGGATTTTTCAACGACAAACCGGTTCATTTTTGGCCTCAAAGCGTCTTTGCACTATTGGAATTGGTTTCCAAAGTAAAGATCTGTCGAGATCTCGAATCATTCGCTCAAGTGATTTAGTGTTTGTACGTGGATCTTGCCTTTTTTTGTCACGATGAGCCAGCCAGATCCCCCGGCTCTGGCTCATCCTTTGCATGCAAGCTCTCCTGAGGTGCGCATCAAGTTTCTCGACCATCTGGTGACTCAGGAATTGGACTCGTCGGCAGCGTGTGAAGCTGTGGAGATTATTTTCGATACCTTTAGATTGTCCTACGATGACCGCTCCAGAGCTGCTGCTCAGTCGGCTCTCGTATACCTCTGCACCAAAGATGATGCAGCTCTAGCTAAACTGGACACGCTAACAGCCACCATCGCAGCTTCTGCTCTCAAGTTTCCTCCTGCTGACATTTTGACTGTTCTAGAGCGAGTCAATGCTGTCACGGCTACGTTGGTTAATGTGCCTGCGAGTCTTATCCTTTCGCAGGCCCGTCTCCTCGAACGTGTTCTCTCTGAGGATTCGTCCGACAACAAGCGCCGCCGTCTAATCAGCTCGGCTCTCAGATCCACTCGTACTGCCCTTTCAAGGCATATCGTATTGACAAGTGGTGATATCAGTCTTTACATTGACACACTGCTAGCCGTCAAGTCGATTGCTTCAGTGAGCCTGGTGTCAACGCTAGCTGGTGCCGCTCTAGACTCTCACACTGCTCCTGCTGCCGCAGAGTCTATTCGACAACACTCGGAAGCTATCTTCAACCTCTACACTCAGGTTATTCTATCCTCAAAGGTGCCATTGACTATGGGAATAACAAAGTCGTTCATCCCTCTTATCAGCGATTACATCACAACCGACTCCTTGGAGTCTATTGTTCTGCCTGCCGTGTCAAAGGCTCTTCTACGTGCCCCAGAAGTCGTGTTGAAGCTTATTGTTCCTGGAATTTTCTTGTCCCTGCCCCATATCATTGATCTGGCTCCATTCGTCGAGAAGACCCTCCTCAACTCGTTCACGGCCCTGTTCACTTCCTCGAATGCAACCGTCAGAGATCTAGGAGCTTCTAGCCTGCAGATAGTCCTGTCACACTGCTACGATGTCGAGGCAGCAAATCGTATTGCCTTGTCTCTTTGTGCACTGGCCAAGAAGGGTACTTCTCCCGATCAGCGTGCTCTTCTTGCGCAGGCTCTGAAATCTATCCGGGTCGCTACTAATGGCACTGCCATCGCGTCAGCCCTTGCTCCAAGTGTCACGAAGGAGACAAATGAGACCGCATTGAGTCAGCTCTCTGGAGCGCTCTTCACTCACCTTGTCGCCGCTCTATCCTCTTCGGATGACGTAACTACAGACAAGCCTCTTCTAGATGAGCTTAAGAAGGCTGCTACTAACAAGCGTCTCAACCTTCGTCGTACGTTCATCTGCGAATTTGTTGAGAGAGTTGTGGATGATCCCAAGAAGCCTTGGTCCAAGTCGCTGAATGAATTTGTCGACGCTCTGAAGCCTTCTATCAAGACTGCATTTGACGAGGTCGTAGCAAACTCCAACGCCGCACTGCTGTCAAAGTCTCTGGAAATCGGTTACGCATACAGTTGCCTAGCAGGGGACTCTGCGGGACTACCCCTTGTTACTAGCCCTCGCTTGTACCAGAAGCTGACAACTCAATCTGAGTTCGACTGGGCCATCAAGGCTGCCGCTGCATATTCATCATCTACTGCCAACTCTGAGCTGGGATCGGTTTGGGTATTCCTTGTCCTGTCCCCTACTGTTCCTATTTCTAGCAGGAGGACGGCTGCAGAGACTCTCAAATTGACATACCCTGAGAACCCATCCATTGGCCTTGAGATTGCCAAGGCTCTTACTCAGACCGAGGTTTTGGAAGCCTACTCTGACTTCCAACCGCTCACAAATGTCTTTTCTATTCCTGTTGAACAGGAGATCCGTGAATCGATCCTCGCCGCCCTCGTGGTACCGTGCCATTACAAGCCTGCTGTGCCTAAAAATGGATGGACAGGCCTCTGCCTGAGAGCTGAGACTGACCCTCATTCCCTTGTTACGAAATTCCATCGTGAGATCCTCACAAACATTTTCGCCCTACCGACTGGACTTTTATACACAATTGGATGTTCGGCGATTGGCACCCTGCAGTTTATTGCACCTGAAGTCGTTACTCCTGAAATTGTTAACCATGTGTCTTCTACCCTCGATCTGTCGCTAATTGGTGCCTTCACCCACGCTGATCTGCTTATTTGGGCTGGAAATGAAGGCGAGATCGTTAACACTGACACCTCGGACAAGCCGAAACGTGTTGTTGCTGAGAACAAGAACTCAAAGGACTATGAGACGAAGAAATGGGAAGAGTCTGTCCGTAAGGATATTGAGAAGAAGAAAGGCGTGTCTGATAAGGTCAAGAAGCTTACGAAGGAAGAGCAGGCACTACTGGAGCAGCAAAGCCAGATTCGAAAGTCAGTTGACTCTGTTGTGAACAGTTACGCGCGGGCTTTGCTGTTGCTAAAGACGCTGGCCTCGCAGAGCTTTGAAAATGAAGACAGATCATTGTTCGCCCTCAGTGTTGAACGAGTTGCTGCCCTGATAACTAATCCCGCACATATACTGGGGCTAGAGGCTACAGAGTGCTTTTTGACCCTGGCAGGCAAGGCAGCCAGCGCGCGACTTGATGCCTCTTTCAAGAATTTGTTGTCCGTAACAATTGTTCGCTCTATTGAACCAGAGTACGAGAAATATCTCGGTGCTGCGTTCACTGAGGAGCCATTGAAGGACCAAGCGACTAGAGTGCTCTATCGTTTGAAGTTCCTCGGTGACCAAGTTGCTCTTGAGGAAAGCACACTGGAGTATATCCTTCCTTTGTTACTAAAAGTCCTTCATGGAAAGGGCGGTATTGGTACGCGGGTTGAGGAAGAAATTGAGGAACAGGTTATCCTTGCTCTGGATGTTGTGTCTGCACACTCTGAGGCTTTAAATTTCATTTCTCGTGGCGACCTAATTAGCAGCCTCCTTCAGCTGATGAAGACGAAGGTTTCGACGGCTAAACAGGTTAAGGAATGCTTTGTCAGTGTTATTCAGGGAATTTCTACAAGCATCACTGATAGTGAAACACAGCTCCTACTGGAGAATGCTATCGCGGGAGATATCTTTCTGCGAACAGCAGTCCTCGAGGTAATCGATGCCGAACTTGACTTGTCCCATATCCCCGTTCCAGAGCAGATTTGGATTGCGAGATTTGATGAAGAAGCGATTAATTCGCGTCTCGCAACCGAGATTTGGGAAGAGAGCGGGTTTGAAGTCTCGTCCGAGCTCCCCACAAAGCTTCTATCGTTTTTGAATGCTGAGAATGCTAGCATCCGACTTGCTACTGCGAGATCGATTGCTGCAGCGATTGCTTCAAATGGAGTTGAATATTTCCAGCCAATCTTTGACAAGCTGGTTGATGATTTTATCGAAGACTCAAAGCCAGCTGCTCCGGTACTAGATAAGTATGGCATTGAAGTGAAAACCGTCAAGGACAGTACTTGGTACCCACGCAGCGGTATTGCCCTGACGTTCACAGAGCTTTGTCCTTTTTTCACATCGCCTGCAAACATCATTAAGTTCTTCAACTTCCTGATTGATATTGGCTTGTGTGACAGCAATTCGACTGTTCACCAGCAACTTCAGCAATCTGGTTTAGATGTGGTGAACAAGCACGGATTGTCAAATGTAGAGGCACTGATTCCAGTTTTTGAGTCGTACCTCGCCAGGCCTGATAGCCAAACTGAGGACCAAGTCAGTGAATCTGTCATTATCTTGTACGGTGCTCTTGCACGTCATCTGCAGTCCGATGATCCTCGTTTGCTGAAGATCGTCGATCGGCTCCTTGTCACTCTCGGGACCCCCTCTGAGGATGTGCAATACGCAGTATCTCAATGCCTGCCCCCTCTTGTCAAGCTATTTGTTCCGCATCTACGCTCTTACTTTGATCGCATCTTTGAGAAGCTCCTGGTAGCTGACAAATACGCTGAACGCCGAGGTGCTGCATATGGACTGTCTGGCCTAGTCAAGGGAGCTGGAATTAGCTCGCTTGCAGATTTCGACCTCATCCGCACTCTGACGGATGCTGCCGAGGATAAGAAAGATCCCAAGCGACGTCAAGGTGCCCAATTTGCCTTTGAATGTCTTTCGCAGTCTCTTGGTAGATTCTTCGAACCGTACGTTATCGAGCTTGTTCCTATAATTCTCTCAGGTCTGGGCGATAGCAACCCAGATGTTCGTGAGGCGGCTAACTATGCATCACGAACTATCATGAAGAACACCACAGGATATGGTATCAAGCGACTCATTCCCTTGGCTGTTGAGAACCTTGATCAGACTGCATGGAGAGCAAAGAAGGGTGCTGTTGAGCTCCTCGGAACCATGGCTTACCTTGATCCCCAGCAGCTGTCTCAATCTCTTTCCGTTGTTATTCCGGAGATCGTGGGTGTCCTCAACGATTCGCACAAAGAGGTTCGAAATGCCGCAAACCAGAGCTTGCAGAAGTTTGGTGAAGTTATCCGTAACCCTGAGATCCAGGCGCTTGTACCTACGCTGGTCAAAGCCATTGGAAACCCGACTAAACACACGGATGAAGCCTTGGATAGCCTTCTCAAGACAAAGTTCGTGCACTACGTCGATGCGCCGTCCCTGGCTCTTATTATCCACGTGCTCCATCGTGGTTTGAAGGATCGTTCTGCTGCTACTAAGCGTAAGGCATGCCAGATTGTTGGAAACATGTCTATTCTTACCGATAGCAAGGATCTGACACCCTACCTTCCCTCTCTGGTGTCCGAGCTGGAGGTGGCTATCGTTGATCCTGTGCCGGCTACCCGAGCTACTGCTAGTAAGGCATTGGGCTCACTCGTTGAGAAGCTTGGTGAAGAGCAATTCCCTGATATTATTCCTCGACTCATGGATGCACTGAGGGATGAGTCTCGTGCGGGAGACCGTCTTGGTTCGGCCCAGGCTCTTTCCGAGGTCATCTATGGTCTGGGACTATCCAAGCTTGATGAGCTCATGCCGACCATTATCAAGAACTGCACTAGTCCCAGACCTTGGGTTCGACAGGGATTCATGCCCCTACTGTTGTTCCTTCCCGCTTGCTTTGGGCCTAGTCTTGGACCGTACCTCAACCAGATTATTCCACCTATCCTCAATGGGCTTGCTGATTCTAGTGAGGATATTCGCGACGTCTCACTGAAGGCTGGCCGAAGAATTGTTCGCAGCTATGCTACGAAAGCTGTGGATCTCCTGCTTCCCGAGCTGGAGAGTGGCCTTTCTGATGCCAGTTGGCGTATTAGAGTTGCTTCCGTTGAGCTTACTGGTGATCTCCTGTTCCAGATCACAGGCATCGATTCGAAGAATGTGGATGAGGACCACGTTGCTTCTAGTCAGATTAACGGAATGCTTATCGAAGTTCTTGGACAGCAGCGCCGCGACCGTATTCTTGCATCTCTCTTTGTGTGCCGTTCGGATACAGCTGCGCTTGTCCGCAACTCGGCTCTTGAGGTGTGGAAGTGCCTTGTTGCGAACACACCGCGTACTGTTAAGGAGATTCTCCCTACTCTCACTCAGGTGATCATCAAGCGTCTGGCTTCATCTAACGAGGAACAAAGGACTATCGCTGCGCAGACTCTCGGAGATTTGGTTCGCAGAGTCGGTGGTAATGCTCTTGGGCAACTTTTGCCAACTCTGCAGGAAGAACTTTTGTCGAGCGATTCGGATGCCAAGCAAGGTATTTGTCTTGCTCTTATCGAGCTCATTCATTCCTCTTCGGCCGAGGTCCTTACGGAGTACCAGAGCACGATTATTGGCATTGTTCGTGACTCGCTCGTGGACACCGACCCTGAAGTACGTGAGGCTGCGGGTCAAGCGTTCGATGCTCTCCAGGAGTCTCTCAACGGGGCAGCTGGTGATATTTTGCCTGGTCTTATTTCTCAAGTGGAGAATGGAGATGAGACTGCCCTTTCGGCATTGAAGGAGATGATGGCCACCAAGAGCGACGTTGTATTCCCTGCTCTTCTGCCGTCCCTCTTGTCCCCTCCCCTCACTACTTTCAAGGCACACTCGTTGGCGTCCATTGCACCAGCCGCTGGCAACGTTTTGTTTCGACGCCTTCCTGCTATTATTGACGCGCTGGTCCAGGGCATCGTTGAGAATGAAGACGAGACAGCGTTCAACGAGTCTCTCGATGAAATCTTGCTCTGCATTGTTAGTGACGAGGCGACTCATATTCTGATGCCATACTTGCTTGTACTCGGAAAGCACGAGCAAGCTAAGAAGCGAGAGATTGCCCTAGAACACATGGTTAGATTCTTTGAGGAGTCATCGTTAGACTACTCGGCATACGTCTCCGAATGGCTATCGCTTCTCATCTCAGGTCTTGATGATCGTGATTCTGAAGTTGTAAAGGCTGCTTGGTCTGCTTTGTCTGCTCTGGTGAAGAAGATGCCCAAGGATCAAATGGAGCAGTCTGTCAAGACTGCTCGCCAAGCACTACTTCTCACAGGAACTGCAGGTGTCGAGCTGCCTGGATTTATGCTTCCTAAGGGTCCTAGCTGTATCCTGCCAGTATTTGTGCAAGGACTTATGTATGGTACGAGTGAGCAGCGTGAGCAGTCTGCATTGGCTATCGCTGATATTGTGGATCGCACTAGCGCCGATAACCTGAAGCCTTTTGTCACACAGATAACGGGCCCTCTCATCCGAACTATTGGTGAGCGATACCCACCAGGTGTCAAGGCCGCTATTTTGTTCACGCTCAATGGGCTCCTGGGCAAGATTCCTACTTTCCTCAAGCCCTTCCTACCCCAGCTTCAGCGTACTTTTGCGAAGTCTTTGTCGGATCCGAGCAGTGAACTTGTTCGTTCTCGTGCTGCCAAGGCTCTGGGAACTTTGATTACTCTCCAGGCTCGTATTGATCCACTTGTCACTGAACTCATCAGCGGTGCTAAGTCTGCTACAGATGCTGGTGTTTCATCAGCTATGCTACAAGCACTATACGAAGTGATTGCAAACGCTGGCAAGAACCTTGGACCTGCATCTAAGACTGCTGTCATTTCGTTTGTTGACGAAATGCTGCCCAGTGCCGCTGGTAAGGATGAAATGTTGACATTTTTGGCTAAGATTCTATCATCTCTCATTGACGTTGTGGACTCTGATGTTGCCAGCAAAATTGTTAAGCAGGCTCTTCATAGCGAGCAGGGTCTTTTCAGTATGCTTGTGTTGAATGGTACGCTCAAGTTTGGTATTGAAAAAATCAAGGAGAATGGACTTGGCGCCGAGATTGCTGCTCATTTCATCCAGAAATCTACAAGTGACCAGAGTTTCATTTCAGAAGCTGCTGTTATTGGGCTTGGCAAGTATCTTCTTGGACTTGCTCAGCCTGATGATGAGGACGTCAAGGATGTTGTCACTGCCCTTTCCGACTGCACTGCGAAATCCGACTCGCGATCTGGTGATACTAGACGACTTGCTCTCGTCGTTCTCCGTACTACTGCACGTGAGAAACGGGAGCTTATAGAGCCTTACCTTGACGTTATTGCTTTACCTATCTTTGGTTGCGTGCGTGATATGGTGATTCCGGTTAAGCTGGCTGCAGAGAAGGCATACCTCACTATCTTTAAGCTTGTGGAGGAGCCTGGATCTGAGACTTTTGAGAAGTGGTTCGAGAAGGCTAAGGCCAACAACGTTGTCCCAGCTGCCCAGCAACGCTCAGTACAGGATTACACTCGTCGTGTTGCTGTGAGACTGGCAGAAGCGGAACGTGGCAGAATTGCCGCTGGTGGTGACGAAGATACGTTATTCTCTGACCGCATCGAGGATATGAATGAGATTTGGTCTGTTGGTGCTGTGGAGATCCCGAATGCCTAACATTGAACAAGTTAGATGTGTTTTTTTTACGTAATTTGTGTACTCTACTCTATATAGAACTGCATGCATACAAATACAAATTCCTGACGCTTTCCACTTTCGTCCTAACATACTTAATGGCTCCGATCAGGAACTAGAGGGGGCGTTTTTTTAACTGTTTCAACAGGTTGATCACGCTCTCTTGGTTGAGGAAGACGACTCTGTTCATTCCAAGGTGCTAAAACAGATGATTCTCCGGGTCTCTCGGTAGGCGTCTGCTGAGCCCTTGGTATAGCAGTAGCAGAGCTACCAAGATCTCCAGGAATGCGTTCATTATGAGAGACGGGCCGAGAAGGAACACCATACGACTGGGGAGGTAATTGAGGTAGCACTCTTGGGGCTTCTTGCCGTGTCAGCGTATACGGTGCCTCGGGATACACATATTGACCTTGGTGCTGAGGCGCAACAGCTACATGCCCAGATTGTGAAGGAATAAAAGCAGGCGAGTACAGAGGCTGGTCGGGCTTATGAAGGCCAGGTGGGACCCCCTCTACCGATGCCTGGTAGTTGTAAACGCTGGGGACATGCTGCTGCTGCTGTTGATAAACAGACGTATCCCATCCAATCTGAGGTTGCTGGACCTGGCGACGCTGCTGCTCTTGCTGATAACGGTACTGCTGAACCTGGCGCTTGCGAGTAGCAGCAGCTACCATTTGCAGAGTCTGAGTGTAGTTGGTGGGGTGGTACAAGAAGACCTCGATATTGGCAACAAACAGAGGATAAAGGATATCGACGATCTTCTCCCGTGTTGCAAACTCAAGTGCTCGTTCGTAAGGAATCCAAACACCCTTGAGGTACATTGTACCTATTTTAACAACGTGACGAACTTTTTCGGACTTAAGGATTCCATCACGCCGGCCTCTCGTCATACCAGCAACATTGAGAAGCTTTGTGCCGTTGATCATATTATTATCTGCTCGACGAGCAACACAGATACCTTTGACTTCGACCTGAAAGCAGAGAGTATCTTCGTCTTCCCAAACGGTTGTTGTGACTCGCGGCTTATGGTCTGAGAGCATGGCCTGGCCGAGCATACCAGGATTAGTCTGGACAGTTCCACGAAGAGAAGGGTACTGAGTGTAGACGTCAGCATTCCAAGATGCGTCGGGCTTATTCATGTACTGAGCATGAACGGCAGCCTGAAGACTTTGAGCGGAGTCTAACGGCGGTTGGATTCCTGCTCCAATAGCGTGGTTGGGCAATGCCTGAGTGTGCATTTGATAGTCGTTCTGAAGCTGACCAGAATGCTGCTGATGAATATATTGATCAGGGTGAGACCCGTACATCACCCCCTGTTGAGCTGACTGCATAGTAGCCATGGACATGGCAGCTTCATGGGATTCGTCTTGTAAAGGTTGAGAAGACGTAGAAGTAGAATAAGTCTGAGGTTGTTGCAAATGAGCGTGAGGTGGAGGAAGAGAAGGATAAGAAGAATAAGTATGAGCAGCCCGCTGCTGGGGAATCTGCTGTTGCCGTTGCTGCTGTTGCTGCTGTTGTTGATCTTGACCAGATTGATTGTAACGCGAGTACGATGACTCCGGCGTAAATCTGGCAGGGTTCATCTGGTGGCCAGAAAACTAGTTCAGGAGGTCGCACCAGGCTGCATGCATAACGGGGATTGAGGAGAGTTGCCAGCAACAGACCTTTGTACAAGAGCCGCGAGCAAGTTCGATATAGAAGCGTAGGCGCTGATATATCGATAAGAAATGTTTAGATGAAAGCAACGGAATCAGAGGAGATTTTATCTCGGTGTTAAAAAAGCAACCGGTTTGAGAGACAATTACCTTTGAAGCTTAGTGTAACAGACACCAGACTGAGCTCGGGTTTCACTTGGAGTATTTTGCCGCGGGGGAAGTAGCGAGAGGAGAGTCGTTGCCTGAAAAATGACGGACAGGAAGGAGGCGATGAGGAGAGGAGGATGGCGATGAAAGCAGTGGATAGGTCTGGTGGAGCACAGGATAATTCAAAGGACAGTCGAGAAACAATAGAACTGCACTATAGAAGTGGCAGGAAGAAAGGAAGGAACCAAACAAAAGAGTTTTAGCGAGAAGTATGTGAGGCAGTATCAAGATGCCAGAGAGTGGAAACCAAACAGGTAACGGGACACGAGGGAAGGGAGGTGAAACGTCACAGTAGGTAGCAGGTCAAGTTCGCTTGTAGCAGATGTGGCCGGCCAATCTCAGGGCAAATGGGTCGTTCAAGTGGATTGAATAATATGGAGGTGGAAGAAACTCCGTTGTAGAGTGCTCTGACGACGTTCGATTAAACCGCGAAGCTTAAAACGATGACAAGAGTTAAAAAGTAATCAGCGCAGGCTATCAGGTGCGTAGCAGCGCAGCAGCAACTTTAAAAGGGGTGACGGCGCATACTCAAAGTCCTCGGAGTAAGAAAACAAAAAAAAAAGAGTGACGCAGTGGTGAAGAGACTGAGTGAGGCAATTCGGTTTAAGTGTTGTGGAGACATTGAAATGCCAAGGTGCATGTGCATCACGTAAGCCTGGCAAGAAGGGTTGCAGCAGACATGCAGTGGTGCGGTCTTACAATATGCCTGGGAGCATGGGAGAGCGTCAAAATCCGAAAGGATGCAAACTGGTATTACCAGTAGTGCCTTGAGGGCCAACAGAGTTCGAATTGACAGGCAGGGGGAGGGCGCAAAAGAGAAGCACGAGCATGTTGATTGGCGACACTAAGGGGCGCCACAAAACTTAGGGGACGAGCGTGCCGAGGACGTGTGCTGTGCCCCCTCGCCAAAAAAGAATTGCTTGGCGTATCTTCTATTAAGCGCTGACTCGGGTAAAAATGAGGTTGCAGGAACGGCGCTGCAACGTACTCGAAACAGCCTAGTGAGGTTAAGTCGGTGAAACAGGGATCTTCGAAGAAGCAAGTGTATCGGAGTACGGGACATTACAAGCTGTACATGGAAAAGCCGACAAGTAGTTAGACGTGGGGAGTAGAAGGGTAGTGTTTGAGGAAACAGTAATTCTGATGGACATCAAAACAGGGCTCCAGATCACCGTTGTGGAGACCCCAGGTCGGAATTGTCACAGCTTTTGCCGCGAGTGCTGTACCCCCCTATGTAAGTACGTCTTCGTCGCGAAAAAGCAAGCGCTCAAAGATCTGCTAGAAGAAAAAAAGCACTGGTCGCAGAATCTAAGATCCGACGAGATCTATACGGCGGGAGCCCCTTTTTTTGTTTTTGCCCCTTAATAAGGAGAGTGGGGGTGTCAGATAATAGGGGCTGATAGTAAACACAGACCATTGGGACTAGTTCATTGATTGCTTTGTGAGCTAGTCAGCGTTGAAGCCCCACACTTTTTTTAAGGTTCACCTAGGCCCCCTGAGTTTCTGCACTCATGTAGGGCAAATCCAGAGAGCGCGCTGCTGAAGCCCATTCGAGTAAGCATAAAGGTGCATGCGGGAGCGCCAGTCGGGGCAACTTTAGCAGTTGTAACGGTCTCCGGACCCGCCGCTCCGCCAGGAGCCCCGTGTCAAGTGGGTCTCCTGCACGCCGGCTTCACGGGGTACTGGGCCATGTTCGATGTCGACAGCGCGCCTAAGGTTTCGGCAGGAGGGACGGGGGTTAGTCAGGGCAGACATAAGCTGAGCCTCATGAATATACAGAAGGCAGGTATTCACATGTCGTTGACAGGGAAGGGACTATCCTGTCCAATACTAGGTTGCGTGCGGAACTCCGCTCAAAGGGCTCTGCTTGCCGCCCGCCCATCACTAACTCAATTGATATTTTCACCTTCGCCAGATATTATGAGCTTGGCATAGGCCATTCTGCCGCAACGTTGCAAGTCGACTCGGACTCTGGGTGGGCCGCCGGTCGTGTGTACAGTAACTCTAAACACTGCTAATCCGTTTTAATGCCTTCACTTACAAGACAGAAGTTGCCAGATCCGTGAAACAGCATGTCTCGGACACCTCGTATTTGCGCAGCCTTGCAACGTTAGAAGCCTCCTCCTTACATTGCACATGTATGTCACGGATCTGTAACTCCTACGTACTAGTGCAATACTGACCGAGTCCAGAACCTGACGAATCTAGGAACCGATACCTGAAACTACAACGGCTATGACGCATAGAGCCCATTCTTTCTGTTACTGGTTCTGTTACTCGTTTTGGTTCTGCTAGTGCTGAAGCCGCTCGAGCGGCACGACCGCCACTATGTCACAGTGTTTAAATCACACGTGACTGAGTGTTGCCTGCTCCTTCACACGACAGTTGAAGCATTTACCGTCCCTGTTATTCCTTCCTTCATAACCTTTTATCCGCCTTTCTCTTCTCGCCTTCACCCCCCGGACTCCCCTTACATGACTTTTGGCACGGCGGGCGTAAGCGGCGCTAGCGCCCGGCTGAAACGCCATCGGCCCAATTAGGAAGCATGTAAATATTTGGCCTCCACATTGTATTTGGCATGCTTCTATCTCGACACTTATCTTTCCTGACCACTGCTTCACTGTCTTTTACATCTTTTTGAATCCCGGTTCTATTGAGCCTGCTTATGCCCACACCTGTATAAGCACCATGAAGTGGACTGTCCTGGGCTTGGCGCTGCTGCCTCTGGGCGCATCAGCCACCTGGACAACTCTCTACGCACCCAACACAAACATGGCATATGTCTATCTCGAAGATGGCACCGTCTATTCATTTCCTACCAACACTTCGAGCTTCTCCAATGTTCAGGCCCAGTCCATGTTTGTTCAAATCGCTACTCCGCCTGACAATGCAACCCTTGTTGTTGATCAGGCCTCGGATACTCTAACTGCTGTCTATGGAACCGAAGGTTGTGGACAATCGCCTATCAAGATTGCAACATACTCGACTGCTGATAACAAGTGGCTTGACCAGGCATCTTCTTCCAAAAATTGGTATCTTGATATGCCCACTGTGTGGTCCCAACCTAGTGGTAACCTCATCTACATCTACGGAGGCTTCTGTTCGTCCACGAACCAGATCTCCAACAGCCTGTACGCCTATAACACATCATCAGGAGAATTTTTGACTCCACCAAATAACAACTCACCTACCGAGCTGTACGCTGCTGGTGTCAATGCCATTGATCCTAACACTGTCCTGCTCATTGGCGGAAAGTCTACCAATGGCTGGATTGGAATGGGCCAGGTCGCAGTTTGGGAGTTCAACTCTTGGACCTTCCGCAGTATTG
The DNA here is from genome assembly GCA_030575195.1 of Sugiyamaella boreocaroliniensis. Taxonomy (NCBI): domain Eukaryota; kingdom Fungi; phylum Ascomycota; class Dipodascomycetes; order Dipodascales; family Trichomonascaceae; genus Sugiyamaella; species Sugiyamaella boreocaroliniensis. Next base: position 38,715 of record JAJMIE010000038.1, read on the forward strand.
ATAACTTTTCAGGAATTGATTCGAGAACATCACCTCTGATTGTCCCAGTCTGGGGAACCGACGGAGCGCATTCCTCTGCCTCGTCCGTTCTCATTCTTGGCGGTGCTGTTGATGGCCGTGAAGCGAGCCCTTATGTCGCTAAGCTTAACCTCAGCGATTCGCAAGGATGGGCCTACATTAAGTCTTCTTTGAACCTTGACCCTTCTTCGGTTAAGGGAGCCATTGCCCTGGACAACACGCTGTTGACGCTGGCCAAGGCCCCAACTGGTGAGCTGGCTGTCTCCATGTTCGATATTGACTCAGGAACGGACGTTAAGAGCGCAAAAGGCTTCTCCTCAAGTACGATCTCCACACCTACGACAACTATTGTCGGTCAGACTGTCACTGTGGCTGCTACCAAGACAGCAACTCATTCACAAACCACACAAACGAGCAGTAAGCCTCTCTCTACGAGCGGAGTCGCTGCACTGTCCACGATTTTGCCTCTATCAGCTCTCTGTGCTGTTGGTGCAGGTGTCTTTCTCGTGAGACGCAAGAAGAACAAGACTGATCATGTTCGCAGGATGAACCTATCACCGGCTCCATCGGTTAGCAACTTCTTCAACTTGCCGGGCCAAAACGACTCATGGTATAGCGAAACGACAGACACCGCCTCTATCAACTCATGGAACGAGAAGCGTGCTCTTTACGAACAGCAACAACAGCAACTTCATACGACCAACTCAAACCACACACTCAGAGGTGAAGACCAGCCTGCCGTGACCACTGAACCGAGACCAGACGATGATGATGTGGAAAATATGTTCCAGGGCCGTGACGTCCAAGTTCTGGTCTCGTCTCTCAGACGCACCCCTCTGCGTGTGACGAACCCGGACCAGGAAAGTGTCAGGTCACTTTCGCGGGCTTCCTCGGTCCAAAAGCCCGAGATGAGCGAGCAGCCCAGCGCTGACATCACAGTGCTCAAGCGCACGCTGTCAAGCATTTCCGATGCTCCGTCGACTGCAACAGCTACTGAGACGCGGTCTTTAACGGGAGTGGTCAGTCATCGCACGGCCTCTGGAGGAACCGTCACTGACGACGCGTAATGTACATTAGCCAGGTTATTTATTAGTGTAGTAGTTTGTGTTAACAGGATCAAGCGAGAATGAAGTTGAGCTTTTATCATCTCCAGCTGAATAATTTGAGAACGTAAGACTCTAATTCGTTTGTAGAACTCTATTAAAACTGTAATTTTACTTGCGACAAGGCATTTACTCGGAAACGAGAGCAACAGAGGCCTCGCGAGACTTCTGGATGAGCAGCATATCGGCCAGAACCAGAGCAGTCATGGCCTCAACAATGGGAACAGCACGGGGAACAACATTAGGGTCATGACGGCCGCGAGCCTCGAGAACACCAGCCTCTCCCTTGTAAGAAGTAGTGCTCTGAGCCTGGCTGATGGTAGCCGGCGACTTGAAAGCCACGCTGAAGTAGATGTTCTCTCCGTTGGAGATTCCTCCCTGGATACCACCCGAGTTATTGGTTGAAGTACGCAGCTGACCGTTCTCAGACACAAAGAATGGGTCATTGTGAGAGGAGCCGGGAATGGCAGTTCCAGCAAAACCAGAACCGATCTCAAATCCCTTGGTAGCAGGAATAGACAGCATTGCATGGGCTAGCTTCGCCTCGAGCTTGTCGAATACGGGCTCACCAAGACCAATGGGGACATTGCGAACAACACAAGTCACAATTCCTCCAATAGAGTCCTTGGCATCACGGTGTTCCTCGACAATTTTCACCATCTTAGCAGCGGCCTCGGGCTCAGGGCATCGGATTGGACCAGCTGCATCGACCTTCTCGCGAGTGATGGTAGAAAGCAGCTCGATGAACTCCTTGGACTGAGGGTCACGGTCAATGGACACCTTACCGACGGAGCTCACAAAAGCCACGATCTCAACACCATTGGCAAGACGCAAAACCTTTTCAGCAATAGCGCCAGCAGCGACACGGCCAATGGTCTCACGAGCCGACGAACGACCGCCTCCAGACGAGGCCTTGATTCCGTACTTGGTGAGGTAAGTGTAGTCGGCGTGGGAAGGACGGGGGTACACGTCAGTCTCAGAGTAGTCACCTGGACGCTGGTCCTTGTTACGAACAACCATTCCAATAGGAGTTCCCAGAGTCTTGCCAAACTCGGTTCCGCTCTGGATCTCAACACGATCTGCCTCGTTTCGCTGGGTTAGAGACTAGAATATCATGACAGTGACACAAGATATACTTACTGGAGTCGACAGATCACTCTGGCCAGGACGACGACGGCTCAGTTGGGGCTGAATGTCGTCCTCGGTGAGCTTCATGTTTGGTGGAACACCATCCACGATGCATCCCACTGACTTACAGTGGCTTTCTCCGTAGGTGGTAACGCCTGAGTTAGACTTGTATAAGAGAGCCAAATGGACACTTTACGTACGAAATAAAGATCCAAATGTCGACATTTTGAGACACAATAAGGAATGAAACTTCGAAAACTCGTACGCATCAGATCATTGCAGAAGAGTCAGAGCCCGATGCATGCTGACACATGAATGACTAATCAGGTTATAGATGTCTTCATGCCGCGCAACTTTCCAACATATCCTCGTGATTTAAGGACATCTAGTCTCCCCTCTTTACAGAATGGCGAGCAATCAGGTGTTGTTCTCAGCGGTCTTGGGACTTGTGGTACTGCTGGCGGTCCTGGGATTCTTCTACCTCAGCAATTCTAGCACCCGCAAGGCCCAGAGCCAACCAAAATTGTTGATTGTGGGCCCTTCGTATGCTGGGAAAACAGCTCTATTTTTGAAGGTAAGCAACGTTTATGTGGATATGGCATTGGCGAAAGTCAAGTAATCCAGGTGTTAGACTCCAATATTTGTTACGTACAGCAGTTTATTGAGATATCTAATGCTTTGTGGTTTGTGGAGTACAGTACTGGCTGTTACGAAGGTTTCATGCCGTTCCTCTATGTGGGGAAACCAATACACACTTTATTACAGTCTAACGACAGTGGACTACAGGCAAAGAAGCAACGACAGTGACATCACAACAGGAAAATCGAGGAGTCATTGACCTGCCGTTTGGATCTGAAGAAACTCAGGTGGCACTCGTAGACCTGCCTGGCCATGCAAAGCTAGAGTATTTGACTCACAATGAGCTAGACACTTCTATTCAGAGTGTCCGTGGCATAATATTCATGGTGGATGCATCGAGCGGTCCTAACGGCATCAATTCTGCCGCCTCTATGTTGTATCGTCTTCTGCAGCGCACAGAGAAGAACGATTCGGGTATCGACATCCTCATTGCCGCCAACAAGAACGACATCTTCAACGTTCTCAGTGCAACACGTCTAAAGACAATGCTAGAGACGGAAATCAACGAGCTGCGTGAAGCCAAGAGCCACAGCGTCGGTGAGGTGAAGGAGACAGCGGATGATGACGATGATGAAGGAGCCTGGATCGGGCTTGAGGGCAAGTTCCAGTTCAATCAACTGTCCGGGTCTGTCCACGTTCTCGACGGCAGTGTCAAGGCAGGAAGCACCAAAAAGTGGGAGGACTGGGTCAATGAGAGAGTTTAATGGAAATAGGATTGCCCGTTATATTCCACAGACATCCATGAAATGCATTTTTGACAAACAGTAGAGGAAGCAGTCGGATTCAGCGCGGGCATGTTCAGCCAGCTAAGTCTATTAGAGTGCATTTAGGTCACAGAGCATCTCCGTCTCCTCCAGGAGCTCCCGGAGTCGCTGGAGACGTTGGATTTGAGGGTGCCGTTGGTGTGGACGGTTGATTAGGGGCATGACTTGGGACCTTTGGGAACAGAGACTGGTTTTTGAGCATGTTCTGTGTTTGTTTGGCCTTCTGCGCAGCTCGCCAGTTGTTTAGACGGATGTTGTAGATGGCATTGTTGAGAACAAACACCCGAGCAGACTGCTCAGCGACATCGTCTTGCTTCATGCTCTGTTCACTCAATGTTCTTAGCTGTTCAGCGGATTCCTTAGCATCCTTCTTTTTGTCCTTGCTCTTATCGTCTTTATCGTCCTTCGCCTTCTTTTTGGCTACCTCCTCCCACTCCTTCTTTAGCTTCTCGATCTCCTCATCCAGCTGCTTCTTCTTCAGCTTGGCTTCTTCAACAGCCGGATCCACTCGAGGAGTCGCAAAACTCGTATCTTTCAAGTGTGAATCGCAGATGTAGAAGAAATCGGCCTTTCCATCTTCAGAAACAAGAACTGCGCATGTCGGCTTGTAACACAGAGTACACGGTTTGCTGGAGTTTTCGCCGACTCGTCGCAGATGATATACTTCGGAAAACGGTCGTGGTACCATTATTAAGCTGAGGTCACCTCTCCGATATAGACAGGATGCTCTGTTCAATGCGACTGCAAAAATGTCGCTGCTATTCTGTAGTGACGGTGTTGATTAGTAGATGTAAGTAAGATAGAAAGTGGGGTTTGTGCTTATTTATGCATGTCCCATTCCTCAATCTGAACTCACAACTCGTCTTCCTCACTGCAACAGCCGACATGGCTGCTGAAGACAATGAAAACCATATCCAAGTAGACGTGAGTTAGTTATGATATATGGACTCGTGTATGGAAATTGGCTCGGTCTAACATAGATTGGTGGCAGGAAGAAGGTCACGGTACGCAAGTATCATGGCAAGACTTTGGTGGATATCCGACAGTTCTACGCCGACAAGAAGAACCCTGGTGCAGAGCTTCCAGGAGGAAAGGTGAGTGCTTTACAGGTGAATTGAAAGGGTGGTCTAACAAAGGGAATCTCACTGACTGTCGAATCATGGTTTAAGCTTACCAGAGCTGTTAAAGCTATAGACGATACGTTGCTAGAGCTAGGCGACCTTCCCATCGATGAACCTGTCAAATCCGAAGAATCTGAAGTGAAGCCAAAGGTAGAGAGGATAAAGGCTGAAGCGATTGACGAAACCAACCGAAAACGAGATCGAACCGGTGAAGCTCCTAAGATCAAATCAGAGGAGGCGGAAACCAATACTCTGAAGAAGGTCAAGACCGAGGAAGCAGAACACAGGAGCCCGAAGAAGAGCAGGACAAAGATAGCATTGTCGAAAGAGATGATCGATCCTGAAGATGATGAGAGCGATTAGCGTTTGCAGTACGCGTAGCTACAAACGTAAGCTTCACATGGATGATACAAATGTCATTATTATAAATATATGCGCGAAAGGACCTAATAAACTTACAGTCGACAGACTGTTTATGACTTGAATGGGGCCTTGATAGGGTCGATGACAGTTCCCTGCTTGACAACAACCTTGGGCATCGTCAAACGCTGGAAAGTAGCAGTAGAAGCCCACTCCTTACCAACGGGCATGCGCAGAGACCGCTCGTATTGCTCACGGTTCTCAAACGGGAATGGAACACCACTGGCAGCATACTTGTCGTGCTTCTTGTTGACCTTTTCACTGATGATGACGTTCTTGAGCTTAGAGTCCTTGCGGTCACTAGCCTTGATTCCTTCCACCTTTTTGACGTACTTCTTCTTAGGCTTGATAGAAGAGCCCGACCACGAACCCCATCCTGGAAGTGTGACATCAATCTCCTGATCACCCTCTTCTTCGACCTTTTGGCGCTTTTCATTCTGGAACTCAGCAGCAACATCGTCACCAGCAAACGCACGCTTCACCAGCTCCTGTTGCTTAAATGAAATACCCTTTTTTGGCTTACGAACCATGGAGGCTTCCTTCTCGACGTCGCTGTCACCTTCAGCATCCGAAGCCAGCGGGTCCACAATCTCCAGGACCTGGTTCATGTCAATGTCAGCATCACGGTCATCGGCCTTCGAGTTAGCAGCTCGCTGCTTTTTAACCTTGGCCTGGGCCTTTGACTGACTTGAACTGTTACTACCAAGAACAGATACAGACTGCGAGGACTTTTTGGGCTTTTTAGATGCGGTGGCAGAAAGCCATGGGTTCTCCTCCTCCTCGGGATCCTCATCTTCACTCTCGAAAACCGAAGATTTCGTCTTCTTGACAAACGTCTTTGACATAGTCTTGGCAAGCGACTTCTCCTGATCAATTTCGTGTTCATCGCGTGCCTGCTGAAGAGCCTCAAGAGCGTCGTCCTTAGTCTCGACAGTTCCAGGAGCGAACTTTCTGCGACCAGCATTCAAGACAGTGTTGGCAGCATCGGTCGAGTCCTCATCAAGCTCGGCAAAAGCATCGTCAGCCTCAGCATTGCGAAGAGCCTCAATCTGAGCGCGGTTGGCATTTCTTTCTCGCTGTGCGGCATCTTTCATGAACTTCATGGCCAAGATTCCCTTACCAAGAGACTCCTTTTGCTTATTGACCTCTTCGTTGTCATCATCTCCAGAGTCATTATCAGAAAAGGCACCACCCTCGTCTGCGTCATCCTCACCGTCGTCCAGAATCTTCATGCGCAAGTCTTCGCCGCGACGGAGCATTTCCTCCATCTCAGCACGAGTCTCGCTGTCTTTAGTGAAACCCTGCTCAACCATGCGCTTGGCCCATTTTCCAGTGTTTTTATGCTTGAGAGACATACGCTCACGAGCACGGTTGATGTCATGCTCCTCACGGTCTTCCTCTTCCTCACCCTCGACGAGTGCCTGTTCGCGCTCACGCTGCTTCTTGTGAACCTTGCGATACGACTTGGACTTGATCTTCTTGATTCGCTTCGCTTTGGCTTCTTCACGGAACATGAGCTCTCGCATCAGGCGCAGTTCATTACGGCGACGCTTCACCTCCTCCATCGACAATTTACTGGGGGCCAGTTCTTCGAATGTCGAAAGTGACTTTTCTTCAGCGAGACCAGTTGCTGCCAGAGCCTCACTGACTCTCTTCTCAAGATTAGTAGAAGGCTGGACAGGAGTGAACGAAGCTGTTTTGATGACGGGAGCAGCAGGGTTTATAGGGAACTGAAGGTGCTCAGCTTCACGGTTCGACTTAACGGTCGACTCCCACTTCGATACCTCGTCTTTTGTGAGCTCGTAAGCAGCCTTGCGGTCGTATCGTTGCTGGATGCGCTTAGGAAGTGGAATAGCAAGAGTTGCTGCTTCTGTCGACTTAGAGGATTCTGGATCAGGGAGCAGCTTGAGATCAGGGACAGAACTGATGCCTGAAGTCAGATCAGCCAGAGACAGTTTCTGGCCGCCAGTAGGCAGCGCAAACTCTCCTTCAGCTACGTTTAAAACTTGGAGCCGCTTTCGTGGTTTCCTGGTGACATTTTTGCCAGTGTCGCCTTCATCCATGTCAGAAATCATGCTTCGCAGCTTGGCCATCTTCTCCAGGTCGATCTCTTCATCCTCATCATCGGAAAAGTCGAGTGACGACTCAGATTCGGCATCACTGTCTTCAGCTTCATCGTCATCTTCTGATCCTGAGTCTGACTGTTCGCTGTCAACTTCCTGAAGCTTCAGGGTCGTGGATGGCACATCCTGACCGGATCCATCATCCATATCCCAGGCCTCAGAGAGTGTAACCAGTTCGCTCTCATCGATATCAGTATAGTCGTTATCTTCGTCAAGATCAATATCAGACTCATCTTTGCTCTTTGGCATCAGTGCTAGCTCATCATCACTACCCATGGCCTCGTCACTGTCGATTTCCTCATCGTCCTCAGGAGCAACTTCACCAGAAGTGTAATCCGGGCGTTCTTCGTCGTCGTCGTCAGGACGGTCAGCACGAGAGGTTCCGCGCATGACAGGCTCGTCATCCTCAGCGATTCTGAACGCATTCAGCGCACGACTCGCCATGGAGTGGCGGTTGCGACGGCCCGACTTCTTGGCCATTTTTGTGTGTAGAGGATCCAATTTTTTTCAGGTCTGGGGCATTTTTTAGGACCCTTGCTTTCTGTGCGGCTGCGAGTATGCGGATAGCAGTATATAGGTCATGGCGCTTTAGCGGATGCTAGGGGGTGTCTGTTCAAAGGGTGCACAAAGGGTACAATGGGGAGTGTTCCAAGGGCTGCGAGTACATAAAGTGACGGATAACAGCATTATAAATATATTTGGGGCAGAAACTGCCCTTTTACGAAGCGATTTGAGGGTATTGGCGCGGGTTATCAGACCCCCTCTTTATGCTGGTGTACAGGGCCTATACTCAGCAGATTACACCCCAGTCACTGCACAGGTGCACTCAAGTAACCGGCAGTACAGTCTATAGCATCAACATCCAGTTCACTACTGATCTCCAGCTGTCACTACCACATACATAGCAGTTGGCCCGACGACTTGCGCCCAGAGACACCCTCGAGCTACGCGGCTGAGACCGCCTCGATCCAGGGGCATTAAGTCCCAAATAGGCAATATGGCAGGGGGCGGGGGTGGCAGATTGTCCGAAAACGTCTTGAGCAAGCGGCCATTTTGCTTGGCAGGGGCGTCATATTCAATGCCAGGAATTCGTGTGAAATTAAACTCAATTGCGTTGGCTGGTGAATAGCAAGAGACCTGCCACAGACGTGTCCGGTGAGCCCAGAGCCCTGACGTCATAGGCATATGCGCGGCTGCTTTGCTGCACGATAAGCTTGGTGAAGAGACGAGTTCAAAGGCTCTCAAGCGACGTACAAACGATAACAACCAGTAGAATAGTATTACTAGCACCCAGACTATGCTATCCGGAGTTTTTCCCGATTATCTCGACGTCGTGTCACCCCGAAGAGCCACTGATAACCTGCCGGTGCAGCAAAAAGCAACGCCCTGCCGCCCCGCATGTCCCGTTGAGGCAATCGCCGTGGGCCTATAAAAGGCCGTGTGGGCCGCTTTCTGATGAACCAAGCACCATCAGCCAAAGGAACTCCCCTCGTTGCACCGGTTCCAAGGAGTACAACGTAAGTATAGATGTGCAAGACACAGTAAAGCCAGGACGATTGGTAGTAAAGCGGACCAACTTATGGATATGAGGACAAGAAGAGATCGGATAGGAGGTTGCTCGTAGGTTCACATCGACACAAGCGAACCATGGCGTGGAAAAGTACCGGCAAAAGGGCAGCACTATGACCTCGAAGGTTGCTGGCCTACTATGAGGCTGTCATTGTACCCACCCCTTCAGACGCCTCGCCTATCACGCATTGTCGTCACGCATTGCCGTGCCCAAGCTGGTTGCGCGTGGCTAACCAGCCACCGCATTTACAGTGTGCACCGTGAGACGTCTGTGGGCCTTGCAATTGCCTTACAAGCGGGCATTCTATGCTCGTGGTTCCTGTACTTTGCACCAACTGTCGTTTCAACCTCATTTCGCCTCATCTTCCCACCTCATTGTTGGTCTCTACCGTCCTGCTGGCTAGTGTGCCTTCCCCTCTACCCCCCACAATTGTCCTAACCTTTCCCTTGTTAGACTTGCATAGCGCCATTTAACTGCCTGCTGTTTTAACTTCTGTTGTGCCGACCCGCCATTTTCTCTTGATACAAGGCTTTTTTTCTCGCTGATTCCAGAGCTCCAAGCTCATATCTCGAGCCGACATGTCTGTAGTGGTGAGTATTTTTTGTCTACGGAGATAGCCAAATCGCCGGGAGCAGGGGTCGTGGGAGCCGCCTCCTCGCTGCACCACCGCCATTGTCTCAAGGGACGCTGCTGTCTGGCATTTGCCTGTCCAGCGTTTGCTCAGCTATCAGTAGGATATAACCGGACTTTAGTTTTGTAAACGGTGAGGCCGTCTACAAGCTGGAACAGGTTGCTATCTTTGCTATAGGTGCCACAACTGCGGCCCTTCCTTCCCCGGGCCCCATTTCTCCTATCGCCGCTACCTCCCGCACACCAAATCTAACACAGTCACAATTCCAAGCCGCAACGGCTAAGACCACCCAGACTACTCGCACCAGCACGGGCATGACATCAAGCTCTATTTCAACAACTACAACTACGGCTACTACCGAAATCCGTAAGCCCTCCAACGGCTCGCTCACCGGCTCGGCGAACCTCACCCCTCAACAGCTCGTTTCGTCGGCTGCTGCCCAGGCTCTCTACCGCAAACAGATCAAGTATGGCATGTACCACCAGCCAGGTGCCCCGGTGGTTGGAGTGCCGAAACAGTCGTCCGACACTGCCGCTGTGCTCGCCGCCAACAAGGACCTGTCGTTGAAACTGTGGCAATTTGAGAAGATCCCGGACGCTGGCACCGCTGCCGCAAAGGCCAACGCCAGCAACACCTCACCCGAAATCTGGCGCCCGGACCTATCTGCCGAGGCCGCCAACGCCGCTCTCGCTGTCCAGGACATTGACTTTGACGGCACCCCTGAGGAGAAGGAGATTCGCCGCCGTCGCAGCTTGGCCCTCAGTTCCAACGCTTCGCGCGCTGCTCTATCGGCTCACGAAACCCCTGGCCCAGACCTCGCTGCTCAGGCCCTGCCCGATGCCTACGAGTTCTCGGACCGCCGCAGTAAGGGAACTCTATCCTCTTTCTCGTCGGGCCAGAAGGACTTTGGTCGTCGTGCTAGCGTTTCTGTCATGAACGGCACTCCCGAGCAGCTGCTATCGGCCCAAGCGGCTGCCGACGCTCTCCAACATGACGAGGAGCTCGTCCAGTCGGCTTCCATCAACATTGCCGGAATCGAGGCCAAGGCCCGTGGTCTCGCCAAGGAGCGCCTGTCAAAGCTTTACCTTGCTTCGCACTCTGGTGCCGGCTCATTGTCTATGGGTCCCACCGGTAGTGGTTTCTTCGTCAACCCGGCCGGTTCCGAAGATCTCACTGACCCCATGCTGAAGCTGACCCCTGCATACCTAGATGCCGCCCACGGCGAGAGTCTTCTTGCCTATGCCCGCGAGCGTGCTAAGGCTCGCCTCGATGAGGTTGACCGTCAGCGGGCCGAGGCTAACATTTTCAGCAATGCCGATTTCAACAAGACTGCTCTAGCCATTGCTAGCGAGAACAGCAAGAAGCGTCTTGTGAACCACGGCAAGATCGACATGGGTGGTGGCAAGTTTATGTCTCAGAGCGAAGTCGAAGAGATTGCCCAGCGCAATGTTCGTCCAGTGCTCGACGAGATCTCGGAGAAGGCCACCGCCCAGCGACAGGCTGATGAGGAGGAGCGCGCTCGCATTGAGCACGAGCGCAAGCTCGAGCGTGATCGCAAGGCCGAGCAGAAGCGTGTCCGTGATGAGGCGAATGCTAAGCTCCGCGCTGAGCGTCTGAAGCAGAAGGCTGAAGACCGTGAGAAAAAGGCTGAGCTTGCCAAGCAGAAGGCCGCAGAGGATGCCGTTCGTCGCGCTGAGCAACAGAAAATCAAGGAGGCTGAGCGTGTCAAGAAGGCTGAGATCGCCAAACAGAAGGCTGAAGAAGCAGCTGCCCGTAAGGCCGAGCAGCAAAAGATCAAGGCCGCTCGTGACGCGGAACTCGCTGTTCGTCGTGCCGAGCAACAAAAGGTGAAGGCTGCTCGTGACGCTGAGGTTGCAAAGATTAAGGCCACTGAAAAAGAACAGAAGGCTGCCGAGAAGGCTAAGCGCAAGGCCGAGAAGCTTGAACTTGAGCAACAACGCAAGGCTCGCATGGCCGAGCTCAAGATTGCTCAGGAGAAGGCTGCTCACGAACAGCAGCTTGCTCGTGCTGAGGTCTCTCGCGTGGCTGCTATTCGGGACCGTGCTGCTGCGGAGCTTGAAGCTGCTAAGCTGGCTGAAGAGAAGGCTGCTGAGGAGGAGGCTGCAGCCGCTCATGCTCTGACCCTTGAGAAGGAGCAGGCTCTGCAGACCGCCGAGGACGATCTCGCCAACGCCAACAAGAAGGATGTCACGACTAGCGCTGCCGTCGATAACACTGCCGAATCGATTCGAGAGATTGACGAGGCAGAAGCAAAGGATGCCGAAGACGATGCTGCTGAGGAAGCGGCTGACGCTGAAGCTGAGACGGAGGAGGCTACCGATGCTGCTGATGTCGACAAGGGAAAAGAGGTCGACACTTCCGTTGCTGAGGAGGAAGAGGATGAGATTGCCCACCATGGCGTAGATGATGACTCTGTTTACACTGACAACCCTGAGTCAAGCACTACTCGTGCTAAGCTTGAGGCTGCTGCTGGCGTTGCCGCTGCTGCCGGAGCTGCTGGTGTCGCTGTTGAGGCTGCTCAGGACTCGAACTCAACTGTCGAAGCTGCCGAGGACTCGAACTCAACTATCCAGCCTACAGAGACTACAGAGACCGCTGAACCATCGGAGCCCACAGAAGGTGCTGACAAGTCCGAGGAATGGGATATCGTTGATGCGGACGAGGCCAAGGATGCTCCTGAGGACGTTGCTGCTACTGAGGACGCTACCGTCCCTGAGTCTACCGAGGCTACTGAGCCTGTAGATGGCGAGGTTCAGGATGCTGCTGTTGAGGCCAAGGCAGAGCCCGAGGCAGAGACTGAGACTCCTGATGTCGCCGAATCCGAGGAAGACGCCGTTGAGGAACCTGTGGCTCCTTCCAGCGCTGCATCGTCGCCGACTAAGTCACCGAAGAAGCCTAGTAGCTGGTCCAAGTTTAAGACCCGCATCCGACGTATTTCAAACGCTTCGTCAATGAGCTCTAGTTCCAAGGGCACTGACACCGCATACAGCTTGAAGGATAAGATTGATGCCAAGAAGGCTGCTGCTCCTGTTGTCAAGGCTGCTCCTACTGGAATCCAGACTGCCTCGGACGAGGCCAGATCAGACCTTGCATCCAGTGCTGCGCGTCATGTTCTTGGCACTAGTGCTGCTGACGCTTCAGGGGAAACGGATACTCTTCCTGAGCCTGAGCATGAGTCTGAGCAGTTCAAGGAAGAGGTTGAGCGAGCCTTCTCTGAGTTTGCCGATGGCCCCGACCAAAATGTTGAGCATGAGGTCGATGGTGCTGAGGAGGGTGCTGAGCACACCGAGGCTGTTGAGCCTGCTGACGAGACTGCTGAGGCCTCTGAGGCTGCTGAAGCGACTACTGAGGACGCCGAGAAGGAGCCTAAGGCTGTCGAAGAGCCTGCCGAGGAGACCACTGAGGCTACTGAGAATGCTGAGGCAGCTGAACCTGAGGTCGAAGCTAAGGCAGAGGAGGAGGCCAAGCCCTCGGAGGAGACTCGAGAGACAGACGGAATCTTCACTGAGGAGATCTCGTAAGTGCTCAGGCGCAGTGTATGATGTACAACATATTTTGTTTAGTGAATTGATTGGTGTTTAAGTAAGTGGACAAGTAGCGAAGGTCATTTATGAGTAAGTATCGACACCAGGATCATGGAGGTGTCGACGATGCATTATTAGATGATATACACATGGAGAGGAGCAGGGAGGATTAAAAGTTGGTCGACGGTTTGACACGGACGGCAGCGTTTGGCGGTTGTGCGACAACGGAAACTACTGGCTCCATATTAGCAGAGTGGAATGAGTCGCTGCCTTGGCCAAAGGTCGAAGCATCATTCTTCTCAATGTCGCGCTGTGGGTGTCGTGGAGCAGCAAAGGTCAGGTCGTAAGCGAGGACAATGAGGAAGAAGCCGTAGAAGAAGCACAATGCCCATTCGCACACAGCAGCAGCGTTTCTGTCGCCGCGAGAGCTGAGAGCACCAAAGGCAATGGCTAGACCAAGGGCAATGACGAACCACACGCTCTTTACCCAGTATGAGATCTGGAGTTGGCGAATGTGATGTTGTCCGCGATCAATGAGAATGAACTCGGCAATCATACAAAGAATTGACAGGCCCACAAATACAATGAAAACGACGAGCATGGCGTAGTGGACGTTCTCATAATGTTTGATATTAAAGATCGACACAAACAGGATGCCAAGCTGGCCGATGATGGCAAGAATGATGACAAAAGCAGCGATAATCTTGACCCGTGCTTGGCTGATGGGTTCAAGGCGACCAGCGTGTCGCAGGTAACGCTCAGCAGCGAGTGAAAGCACGAAGAACAGTCCCTGGGTGCCGGCCAGCGAAATGAAAATGGGTTGAAGATTGGTTGCTGCTATGTCCGACAGGTACAGAATAGACACTGGATGGGTGAGAAAACTGTACACGGGCTCGCCCTGTGAGGTCCAACAGACGAGCAAAGCTATTAGCATTCCCCACCAGGCTGCACACGCCATAAGAGGCAGCAGGAAGTAATATCTCATTGTTGTTGTAGAGTCGAGTCAAAGCAAGGCACGCTGGATAGCGAGTAGTAAGCAACGGGAGTAATAGTTCCGGTCCCCGGTGTAAGTCTATACAGGATTTTTCAAGAGTGATTTTTTGCTCGGGGATCGGGCTATAAGCAGTGGATCTGGCAAAGGCAGAACCGTCTATAATCGAAGCTGGAAAGTGAAAGCAACTGAGGTGATGCGGCAGTAAATATATAGAATTCGAGGGCTAAGCTTGGCATTAAACTCCGACGCCTCCCTTACCCGATCGGACCTGCGGCGTGACGTCGGTGGTCGGGGCGGCAACGGTCGAAGCGCCCCGTTCCGGGCGGGGCTGTGTTTTGAGGTGGTGGGTGTGATGGGCGGAGTCGCTGGCATTTAGGATCAGCAATGTGTAGCAACTGGCGGTCGTCTGTCAGACAACCGTCAAAAGTTGATTTAAAGTCGGTCCTAGTTAACGACTTCATATTCGCTTACTGAGACTCAGTCACGCGAGCTCATCAGTCTAACCGGTGCATATGCAGGCCACTGTTATAAGCCGCAGAAGTCCCTGGCGATCCAGCGCAAGAACAACGGAGTCCATAGCCTCAATATGGTTAGTATAACGGCTTGAGAAATCGGCAACTCACAGATGGGGTTTGGTAGAATGAAAAGGAGGCTGGTACAATGTAACTGCAACGGTTAACTGCCGTGAATCAAAGGCTTGGCGTAGTGGCTGTACAATATGGGCTGTGTTTTACAGAACGGGTCCCAAGAAGCGTCAAGTAAAGTATCAACTCTACACCCTTATAGTATTGTTTGGTGATAAACATAGGAGTGGATGTCTATAGGCTCTACTTATCTCGATATATCTCTAGTTTGATTGGGAAACGGTTTGTCGAGATGAAGAGCAGTCTTATTTATGAAATGAACTTGAGTTAGATTGAAGGACTATGTTACAGAACTCCTACAGATATCCGGTAAGAATAACTCGGAAAGAGCTAGAGTTAGTGATGTTCACTAAAGCCTTCCTGTATTGTTAAAGAACTCATGATAAAGAAGCCCATGACGTGGAGATCTTTCCTGACAATGCTTCTATAAGCCGGGTACTATGTCCATAACAAAGCTTACTAACATATCCTAACAATCGAAATCTTTTTCTAAGAGTGATTCATCTACAAATAGCAAGACATTAAAGAGCGAATTGTGTTACCATCAGACTGGATCCCTCCACACTCATATATATCGTTATCTTGCATACAGGGTCCAAAAGGCTGTAAATACATTCAAGATCCGTCAATTTCCATTTCCAACATATCCCTACCCTCTACCACTTCAATTTGCATGTATATATTCTACTATTTGCATTTACATGCCTCTCCAGCACTCAGCACTGGCAACTCCGCTCCTCCTAGTCAGAGTCCCTCCCCACCGCCAAGTCACATTGGGTTAGGAACGCGTGCGCACGGCTACAGCTCATGTCAATCGCCTCCGGTAAATAGCGGTGATTCATCGTACTTACTACCTAATGTCTCAGGCAAACAACAAGCGCGGACTACCACCGGAGTTCGAACCAATAAGGTTCTCGAACTCCTCCGGTTTGGGCGAACGCAAGGCGCACCGATTGCGAGTGGCGCGAGCCTGCGATAGGTGCAAGTCAGGTAAAGTCAAATGCGACGGAACAAAACCATGTCAGCGGTGCAGATCTCACGGCTCCGAGTGCGAGTACACAGAGTCGCTCAATGGTGGCACTGGAAGTTTATCGGATAAGCCTAGGATTATCGGATCTGCTCAGGGCCTCAGGGCAACACCCGATGCTCGGTTGACCCAGCGTCTCGAGGCCATGGAGGCTGCTCTTCAGCGACACGGAAGAGGCTCTTCCACCGGCTATGAGGAATTCACAGAAGACGAGATCAGTCGCAGCTACCAACGGTTTGCAGATGTGATTATTGACCTTCACAATATCAGCAGTCACGACAATGTGACGGGAGACTCCTACAAGGCGCGCTTCTCCAAACGTTATCATATACTGCTGCCTTGTTTGTACGGCCGAAACTTGTACAACATCCTATCTCCACAGAACCGCGGCACAGTGCGGGTTCCACGCATTCAGGGATATGGTTGGAATATGGGAGGCGTGCACTACCTGCCTCTCAAGTCAATTGACATCCCTCCCGACGATCTTATTGACGAGGAGCTTTCCCGAACTCTGCTCGAATACTACTTTGACCACATCAACCCGCTCTTCTGCATTCTCCACAAGCCCATGTTCTATAAAATGTACGATGGGTACCTGGCGACGGCCGACAAGCGAGATTGTCTGCTGTTCATGGGCCTCTACTTCCTGGTGTGTGCGACGTCGATGCGGTTCTCGGAAATCGAACTGCGACGCAATTACCCCGAGGGTCTCGAAGAGCAGCTGTTTGACCACGGCTACTCCATTATCAATACCTTTTCATTCCAATGGGAGACTGTCGAGCTTATCCAGGGATGGCTCCTCGTAACAATGTACCTACGAGCCTGTCATCGCCAATCGTCGGTATGGATGGCGATCGGAAATGCCATCCGCCTCGTACAAGGAATGGCTCTTTCCAAGTACACTCCGGCTATGAAGGTTACTGGCTATACAAAACTCAAGATGATTCGCGTTTTCTGGGCTACATATGTATGTGACCGAATTGTATCCATGGACTTGGGCCGGCCGTTTTCCCTTCGCGACAATGAAGTAGGATTTGACAAGCCTACGTCGTTTATTCCTGACGGTTGGCTGGAAGAACCCGCTTACCTTCTGCTGCGACTGACTTTCTGCTTCTCGCCACTAGTCGGCGACTTCAGCTCACCCTTGTGTACCCTTACGTCGATACAAGAACTCTCTGACAACCTGATGGAATGGAACGAGCGAGTAGCTACACAGGCTGGTATTGGCAACGATCTTGATTTCCCTCGAAGTCGGCCAGACCTTGACCCGCTCATTGTTAGTCAGATCCGTCTGCAGTATCACGAGGCAATTATGCAATCTCATACCTCTGCAGTCTTATCGATGCTGGGGCTACCGGTGACGGATGCGACAAGTTCTTCACAAGGAGACATTGAAACGCTGGCATCGGCGTGCATGGGTATCATTGACTTGTCGAACGAACTCGACAAACTTGGGAAGCTGTGCACATGTTGGTGGCTCCGCCTATCGTCAATCTTTATGGGGACTCTTAACCTACTTATTCTCACCGATATGGGCTATCGTTATGCGGATATCATACCATACGTTGAGCGTGGTTTTGAACTTATAGATACGTTAGCAAGCGATGGCCGCTTTGGTATGAGTGCGGAGTGCCAGTGGACACTCAAGATGCTCAACCACATGATTTCGCTGCGGATGAAGCAGACTGAAGGTCGTTTGGCACAGTTTGGCCACGAAATATCGCGCGATGGCGTCAACGACCGGCATTTTGCTCCCGTCGGAATTCTTCTAAAGGATGGCAGTGTTGCGCCGCCTCACAACACTTCAACCCCTGGTTCGTACTCTGGGTCTGGAAGTCAGAAGAACAGCCCATTGGAGCGGATGACAAGCAATAGTGAGGTTCCGGTGCCGAATCTAGAATCAGAGCCATTAGACTCATTGACTCCGCTGATGGGCCGTAGCGAAGGGCAGACCGACTTCACCAGCAGCTTTGACTGGCTCAACTCGTGGACATGGAACTTTGAAGATTCCACGCCAATGTGAAATGAAAATGTATAATAATAAGTTAAATACTTTACGCAGATTATGACTTTTTCTCCGCAATTTCCTCCGATTTTCTGTTTCTGACTTGTTCCTTCCACTTGCACTGTTATTACACATCTCGTAGCATGGAGCGAGCCACAGGTCAAGCATCAATTGATAACACACAGCCAGCCAACACCCACGTAGAAGAGGCCTATTGGGAAAGTTGCCAGGAAGACCCGGTCAGGAAGGACGCCAGAGTGGCGGAGGCCATTGGTGGCTGCGTAGATGGCCCAGGCCACGAGAATCGAGTCGACAATGGAGCGAACGATGCGTGAACCGACGAACGAACTCAGCAGCACGGCCAGCACGAGCGGGAACAATGAGTATCCAGCAACACACAGCGCCGGGAAGAAGGAGATGGAGCCTCCTAGTAGCTTGATGTTGAGCGTGACGACGATCTGACCCAACCAAATGAGCGCGAAAACGCCCGAAAACACAATTGAGCTCTGGTTTTTAGGCGCAGACATGCTCATAATCGTCGAGATGAGCAGGCAGAAGATAAGCGGGCCCCATAGATCCCACTGCTGGTCCGTCGAATTGTCCTCGTCCTTATACCACCACACAATCTGGCGCAATCGGGTTCCAACGGCCTTGAAGTCTCGCAAAAGCGTTGCTGTCACAGGCTCGTCAAGCGTATCGCCACCCGTGAATCGCCGCTGTTCAAGACGCTCTCCTCCAGCTTCCACGGTCTGAGCCGGTTCAGGAATGACCCGTGGCTGTGAAGCAGAGTACGCCGGCTCGTCGTCGTCATTGACAATGAGATCGTCCTCTACGTCATCACCAAACAAGTCGTTGTCTGCCGCGCCACCTGATTGGCCGTCCCACACATTCGAATAGGACATTGTCTACGAGGTTATAAAATGGAAAGCTCCGAGTTGGAGGAGGCGCTACTTCAAGTTGTCCAGCGAATCCACAATCCCCTGCCAGCCGCGCGGCACAGCCGTGCGCGACGACGAGGGGGTCGCTTCATGAATGTCATTAAGATATCCTAACTACAGATGGAGGGGGGGCAGGACTCATGGCAAGGAGTAAAGTAGGGGCGAACCAACCTGAAGGAATGATCAGAATGATCCCATTACTTCGTCTCCTTGGATACCATGGGAACTGCTATGCTTTTGCTGCGACTTCGCGACTGTGGAGCCGCCGAGTCGCTGGGAACATGCATGCTAGGGGACCGGCGCATGGCTCCTAGTGACAGATGACTGCCATCAGAGGGAATGCGACGGTGCGACGGTCCCAGGACGAGTGTTAGCTCGCCATCGTCGTCGTCTTCATCATCTTCATCTTCATCTTCATCATCGTCATCGCCCTCATCACTCGGGTACGCCGTGGATGCATAGGGATAATAGTCGGGCGCAAGCACTGGTGTCGACGAGAATTTGAGCTTTGCATCTGTCTTTTCGCTTTCACTAGCCAAAATGCCACCACTAGTGCCCGTTTCGCGTGGAGCTATGCCAATATACTTGTTTGATGTTGCAGAGCTCGTTGTGCGTGTACGCGACAACTCGCCCGTGGACGACGCGAACGATACGCCCGAGGCGTACGACGGCCGCCGGTCCTGAGGTTTACTCTCCGTGCTGTCGGTAGCCTGCATCGACTGCTTCAACGGATGAGATGACACCTTCGGCTTAGGCGACGACGCTGTCGCGGCAAGATCGCTTTCGCGGGATCCTGTCATAGACGCAGGCGCAGAGCCCCTTATTAGGTTAACAGACGACGTCGAGGTCGACGACGACTTGCGTCGGATACCAGCCAACTCAAGTGCACTATTGCCAAACCGCGACAGACCGCGCTTGATCTTGCTCGTGATACCCTGGACGGCATCCTGTACCTCTTCGCCAGTGACTTCAATTGGCTTGTCGTCTGCACCAGCATGCAAAAACGTATCGAGATTAGGCTGGTCAAGACCTTCGCAGATCCACGGGTGTCGCTTAATATCGGCGAGCTCAATGCGTTTCTCGGGATCCTTTTCAAGCATCTTGCGAAGCAGATCTTTTGCAAGCTCGAGGTCCGTGTCGAACTTAGCAGGTTGACCGCTGCCATGATGGGTATTGACAGGACTCACATCCGACGTCACTTCGTCGGGAAATACAAGTGGCTGCTCAACAATGACACCAAATAGGTCGTACTCACTGTCGGCAATAAACGGTACACAGCCATAGATTAGGCAGAAAAGAGTAACACCAAATGCCCAGATGTCAATCTTGTAAGTGATGGCAGGGCGTGCAACACCCGATTCAGTGGTAACACAGAGCTCGGGGGCAAAAAATGCTGGAGTACCGGCTGTCTTAGCCAGCTCCAGCTCGTCGTTGGTCCAGTCCATCGACGAGATGTAAGACACACCAAAATCCGAGATCTTGACGACGCCGTCACGCGATAACAGCAGGTTGGCCGGCTTAATGTCGCGGTGGATGATTCCTTGAAAATGCAAGTATTCGAGACCAAGAAGGACATCGCGGGCCGTCGTTTTGACAAAGCTACGTGGCATGACGGGCAACTGGTCATCGTTCTGCCACTCGATTTCGCCACGCTCCAGATATTCGAGTACAAGGTAGATCTTGCGTGAGGTGGAGTCGTCGAGGACTTCAAGGAGGCGTACAATGTTGGGGTGCACACACTTTTTGAGAATGGCAATCTCGCGGCGGATCTTATCTTCCTGGGTTGATCCGGGGCGCAGCGAGCGGCCGAGGCGTGGCCGGCCAGTACGGTCGACAATTTTGATGGCCACGTACTCGCCCGACTCGAGCTGGCGACCCAGCTTGACCTTGCCGTGCTGGCCGCGGCCTAGCTCGCGGATGATTTCGTAGGCGTTGAGCTTCTTACGCCCTGATACGGGGTCATAGTCAATTGAAATGTGATGAGTCTCCTTGACGGGGTTCGAGTCTTCGGCAGGCGTAGTACACGCCGAGTTGGCGAGCGACGAACCGGACGAGTCGGCTGATGGGTAGGCGGGCAGTAGCGGCGAGTCACGCAGCGACTGGCGGGTCGTTAACGTGGCGGTGGCCGTGGCAGACTGGGGCGCAGACGAAGCGGCCGACGACAGCGACGATGACGATCCGGGCGACATGTCGGGGGCAGTTACGGGCGTAAAGGTCTCGGCGCTGGCGTGAGACGTGGCGACACGCAACTTGGGCGGAGTCGGGCTGGCCAGCGCAGCCTTTGCGAGGCTCGCAGCCAGCAGCTGGGAGTCTGACGACGAGTTGAGGCCAGCAGAGGCTGGCGAGACACAAGCTGACGGCAACAGCGGAACAGATGGGCCACGCGAGCTAACAGCAGGAGACGTGGCGTACTGTGATGAGCGTGAGGGCGGCGTGGCTGGGAACAGTGGGGAGGCAGTTGATGAAGGGCGTGAAGAGTCGGTGGATGAGGAGGAGGCAGACGACCGCACAAAACCGCCAGCCGCGTCGTCGTCATTGTTGCCAGGGCGACGACTGACGAGGGGGATGTGGGTATGGGCACCAGCCGTGGTGGTGGACGAGTGCGACGACGAAGAAGGCGACGACACGGTCGAGAGCACTGGTGAGCGCGCCGTCGGACTGGCGAGGGTGTCAGGTGCGTGGGGCTGTGTGTGCTGTGGTGGTGGAGGCGTGGCGATTCCCTGGTAGTAGTGCTGCTGTAGCGACAAGTAGCGGTTTTGCAGGGCCTTGCGGGCCTTGGGCGTTGCGGGAGTCGTTGAAGAAACCACGGCCGGCGCAATGGACGTTGTTGAGGGCGAGGGCGAGATGAGCGATTCAAGAGGCGGGCGGTGGGTAGAGACAGGGCCCGATAGCGGCGACGAGGGAGTGCGTGGCCGACGAAGCGCAGCAGCTAGCGACGAAGATCGGCTCGAGTCGGCGCCGGTACTCGAGGACCGCGAAGACGTGGGGCCGGTTGTTGTCCAGCGCCCGCGCCCCTCATCAAGCCGACCGGTGCCACTGGTGTCCGGGATCATCGACATGAGCAGACGGCAAGTTCACTGGGGGGTTCCACACATGGATATATATGAGGTAGGGGGGTGCTTGAGATGCGACAGTTGGAGAAAAACAATAACTCTAGAAGGCTAGCGTGGCAATCTTGGGCACAGATTAGTAAAGAGGCAAGTATGCTCTTTGTATGTAAGGCTCGATATGCCTGGCCGTCGTGTGTTCGTCTTCTAATGAGGTTTACAGTCCGTAACAGATGATGGTAAGAAACGGAAAGCTCGAATTATGTGTGTAGGTTTTAGAGTTGCTGAGTCAGAATCTGCTTTAGCTGAGTCATCAGGAGGGGCAAGAACAGGGCGTCGAGGCGGCAAGCAGCCAGAGGGCAAAGGGCTTCGTTCGCCTAGATAACTTAAGGTTATGTGGGAGGCCATTGCCCCCCATCTACCGCAGCCCCAACGAGCCGGAACCCCAACGACTGGGAACGTGCTGCGGTGCCTCTGATGCAATGCGCTTGTGCTACTCTTCTGGGTAGCTTATGCGCTGCTTCATGTAGGGTAGATTGCATTATAGTTGCAGGTGAGAGGACGGAAGAAGTAACTGAGGTACGAAACGTAGGTAGTTAAGAAGATTCGAGAGCTTCGAATTGACCAATTAATTAATCTATATACGATAACAAACGATGAAACAGCAAGCAATAAAGATAATGTGCACAACAGTAAAACAACAACAGACGCTCATGAGCAGCAAACTCTTTTGGTTCATTAGTAGCGGTTGCAATGGCAGCAGCGATGGTGACGACGACGACGGCCTCCCCAGTAGTCATTGTAGTCGTAGTCAGTCATGTAGTTATTAGCAGGTCCCCGAACAACAGCCTTGTTGTAACCCTGGATGTAACCGTCGTTGTAGGACTGGTCCTTGTTGGAGATAGTTGAGGCAACAGCACCAATAATGAGCGTGACAGGACCGCGGCGCTGTCTGCGGTAGTAGTAGCGGTCACGATCCATTGAGTGCTCAGCAACAACGAGGGAAGCAACCTCCTTGAAAAAGCGGCCTGTCTTGTTACTAGATCCACTGCCAGATCCACTGCCAGATCCAGAGGCAGCGGGTGACACCTGCAACTCTGTCGAAGACTGAGCCGCCAACGGCGTCTGGTACTGAGGAGCTCTGTCAGTAACGACAGACTCGTAAGCAGGAGCCTGAGCGGAAGTCTCCATCTCAAGCTCAGAATCCGACTGGTACTTCTCGTCGTAGTAGCCAGTGGAGGGCGCGTAGGTCTCGTACTTGGTCATTGTGAAGTAGATTGTAGATGTAGATCGTAGAAGCGGAATATGCTAGAAGATTTGATGTCGACTAGAGCCTACTGACACTCGTCTTATATACTTCATCTTCACATCGTGAGAAGTAGTCAATCCATAACCTGAAGGCATCCCGTCTCGAGCCTATTCACAGCCCGAAGGCTAACCGGGGTTAGACGCGGCAGTACAGGCAGGGCGCAGCGCTGGATGCAGGGACTCCTTAGTCATCTGGTAGCATTATCTGACTCAAATTTAAACTATACTGAGCTAATCGGCAACTCCCAGCCGCGACTCCGCCATGCCACTGCCCCACAAACAGCCGCCGTAGTCTGCTCTCTGGGCTGTGCAGCACAAGCGCCGAATGAACAGCATGCACAGCCCTCAAGAAGAGCCTTACGGCCATGAGACTGTGTTTAAAGCTAGCATCTAGGTACCGGTGTGCCTTATCGAGACGCAGTGTGACTTTGTTTGCTCAGCTATTAGGAACTAGCTGAGGACACATAGCTACGGAGAATGAGGCAGTGCTCACAAACGGCTCTGTTGATGATTTCAAGAGTAAATAGGAAATCACTTTCCATGATATGTGGATACAATGAACTTCGGTAGAGTATTTCTATCCCTCCAGTTAAGCCCCGTTCACTGTAGTGTCGATTCTGGCTGGACGCTTGCATACATGGGGTCTCCAGAACACAGAATGCTGAGTGAACTAACTTGATCATTACTATAGGCTCATATACCAAATGAGCCTATGTCAAAGTCGACCTCAATAGAATTTTTGACTCTAGATTAACCGGATATCCGAACCCAAGTCTCTACTTACCCCTTAGTGACCACTCCTCTCTCAGCTGCCTATTTAGCCCTAATACACCACCAGTTTCCCCTGCATATTCACTGCCACTGCCTTCACCTGTCAATACAAACTCTAACGTTCACGCTCTAGGTAAGTAGTCGATATTGCTCTACACGAGGCAACAAAGATGTTGTAGCGAGGCTTGCGCGGCCTCAATGGCCTCAGTGGCTGTTTGCCAACAAGCTGGCGACTGCTGGAACCCAATGATGCTTCCAAAGCTTCGACGTTTGCTGAGTGTTCGTCTACTAACGACTAGATCCCTGGCTACTTGTCTCACTCTGGCGCTGCTGATCCTGTCAATTGCACTCTCAGTCCACCGTGTGCTCCACATATCGCCTGAAATGCACTTGTTCCACCGCCATCACAAGAAGTCGGACGATCCGGACGAGGATCACAATGAACGGCCCTCTCCACCTCCACCTCCCCCACAGTCCTACGTAGCACCTCCAATTCCTCAGTCTCGCCCATTCGAAGCTCCGTATAGGACGTCGATGCCATACTACAATGACCCCACTTCCGACGCTCCGCCGCCGGTGCCTGAAGCCACCCGGCCTGGAGGCCATGGCCACTACAATGAAGCACCGCCGGTTCCTAATCACCCGCAACTTGGACCTCTGCCTGTTTCCGGTAACCCTCAGGGTGCAGCTCCACCCGTCCCTGCTCCTTCAGCACGCCCTTCAAACTATCCACCTTCGCAAGGGTACAATTCGACGAGGCTGGCTCCTGTAGATCAGCCATCAACGGGCCAGAAGTATCGCACCGTCGTCTATTTCTGCAATTGGGCCATCTATGCACGGAAACACTTTCCTCAGCAACTCCCTGTCGACCATTTGACACATATCCTCTACGCATTTGCTAAGATCAACAACCAGACGGGCGAGGTCTCGCTCAGCGACGAATGGTCCGACCTGCAGTGCTCGGCAGCACCTACACCGCAGATACGCGGAATGGGCTGTTTCGGCGAACTCTACAAGCTCAAGCAGCAAAATCCACATCTTCGTGTGCTACTATCTATAGGAGGATGGACTTACTCATCGGATCTCAGCAGCGGTGTGAAAACACCCGAGGGCCGGGCCACCTTTGTACGATCATCGGTACAGCTGTTACACAATCTGGCTCTTGATGGACTTGATATTGACTGGGAATATCCCGAAGACGACACACAAGCACAGACATATGTTGCGCTTCTTCGTGACCTTCGTGCCGAGCTCGACGCTGAAGCAGGACGCCAGGGCGTACCGCCATCTCAGTTTGATCTGACGATTGCTGCTCCAGCAGGGCCCGAGCAGGCCGCCAAACTTCGCATCGAGGAGATGGACCAATATCTGTCGTTCTGGAACCTTATGACCTACGATTTCACGGGTCCTTGGGCTCCAAAGGTCGGGCACCAAAGTAACCTGTACAAAGGTGAGATCTCGGCTGACAACGCAGTCAACATGTACATGTCGGCGGGTGTTGCAGCATCTAAAATTGTTCTTGGAATGCCTATATATGGCCGCGCTTTCTCAAACACCGAGGGTGTTGGCTCGTCATTTGAAGGAACAGTTCCTGGCACCTGGGAGCAGGGAGTCCTTGATTACAAGGTGCTCCCAGGTGAAGGGTTCGAGGAGCATGTCGATGCCGAATCTGTAGGGGCATTCTGTTACAACCCAGCACAAAAAGTGCTTATTTCTTTTGACAATCCCGAGACTGTCTCTGCTAAAGCAGACTATGTAGCTAGTCGTGGACTTGGAGGGGGTATGTGGTGGGAGTCGTCGGCCGATTTCCCTGTCGATCATCCGCGATCACTGATTGGCACGTTTGTGCGCAAGCTGGACCCAGGAAATCTGGCCAAGGAGCCCAACAACAACCTCAACATGCCGCCCGAGTTCCGCAACCAGCTCAAACTGTTCAATGGCACTGCTCCTGCCAACTCGACTCAGTCCACTGCGGGTTAGGTCTGATAAGGGCATGGGCCCTTGGTGATGCGGGGAGTACCAAAGCTTCATTATCACAAACTACTGGCACAACAAAATGGTTACATAGTACCGTACATTCATCATAGTAAGTTCATTAATATTATACGAGTTTGCACGCTGGAAGAAGTTTCTCAGCTTAACTAATACAGTTAACGTGAAGGACAGTATCGGTTCATGCATTGCCAACTGGACGTGCTCCCTAACGTTCGACACGTTGCGCACTCCTACTTACTCTCTACTTACTCCCTGCTTACTTGCTTGTTACTTTCCACTAACTCTACTTACTCTCGTCACTAATTTCTACCCAACTAAGTGGCATCCCTCTGAGAATACTACCGCCAACCCCGCCAAGACTCTGGTTTAACCCTTGCCTGTGTGCAGAAAGATGCGTTCTGAAAAAGCAAACCGGCCAGCTCGTGGTGCAGTAACGTAGTTTAATTGGTGGATCTGCTGCAGATGTTGTGGCCGTAGGGTAGCCTGTGACGCAGATGGCCCAAAAGAGGTGTGGGGTATGGGTCGTACGAGGAGACCGGAGCTCCGAAGTTAGTGGCAGCTACTTAGTAGACATCGAAGTGTTAGTGGAGTGGATCGTCAGCGGGCTTGAGTGACCATTGTGACAGTATTGAGCTGAAATTGAGCTGCTCGTCATGCTGTATAGAGTCAAATGCACTCTAATAGTTTGATTAGCTGCTTAATCCTGAACGCTGGCATGACCAGCCGTTGCAATGATGTAGGAAGATGGCGAATATAAGACTCAATATCGAGTTTCTACAGTGCATAGAGAAAGTATACAGAGGCGAAACGATGGCAGTTAAGATATACAGAGTGCTACTGCT
Organism: Sugiyamaella boreocaroliniensis; assembly: GCA_030575195.1. NCBI lineage: Eukaryota > Fungi > Ascomycota > Dipodascomycetes > Dipodascales > Trichomonascaceae > Sugiyamaella > Sugiyamaella boreocaroliniensis. The sequence goes on from JAJMIE010000038.1 coordinate 65,348, forward strand.
TGGACGCGGTCTTTGTTGAGGAAACGAAAGCTCGTGGCAACAGAGAAGAATCACAAATTTATGCCGCGTCAGAACAGGGATCGAGAAGCCAGATTAACATGAGTTACATTCTGGTGGATAGATCTTTCGTTTGATGCATTTGTAGTCGAGTTTGTAGCGACTTTCACGTTAGTCGGTGGAGTAGGAGCTCCGCTATAAGCTTCAGTAGCAGCTTCAGTAGCACCAGAATGCAAGGTTTTCACTTGACAGTTTTGCCGACACCTGACAAACATAGAATAACATTCCCGCGTAGTCGGAATTGACTAGTTGCTGTTAGCTTTCAAAGACTCGATGCTCATAGTGGAATTGACGCGAACTTGCAAACTTTGACTGCATCGCGTTCTGTAAGTATTAACCATCTGTCCTGGTCTCGTTTTCAATCTTAATATCGTTGGTATTATAGGTGGTATTATAATTGGTGTTCTTGTTAGTATGGTAATTAGAAATGGTGTCAACCTCGTTGTTGAGAGTACAGTTGTGATTATTGTCTGTTGACAAGTAGAAAGATGGAGCTGTGAATCGCTAAAAGCTTCCTAGTCTGCAGATTCTGCTATTCATGGTTCACAACAACGAGCATAAAAGGGCAGTGAAATCCATAACAAAGTATAAAGTACCTTTTATCTCCTATAGTAGCTCCTTTGATACTCGCTGTTGCTTTCGTTAAGCTTTTGCAGCATTCTTGACTGTGAAGTCCCGCTGCTGATGAGTGAGTGATGTTTGAGCAACAGAAGCGCCATCATGAGTACCACAGCACGAACACAAATACATCAATATCTCATTAGTCAGTTCATATTTGTCGTCTACCACAAGAGAAAGTGCTCAAACTCTGGTGGTCCGCCCGTTCCAGCGTTCTTCTACTTTATACTAAAATTACCAGCGTAGGACTCCGAGTCCGGTCCCCGCGTAGCGGATCCCGGGCGACTTATGACGTCTACACGTGGGATATCGGGCGTTTCGCACCGGCGGCTAGAGAACGCCTACTTCAGACACGGGCAGGCCCGTACGTCCGTCGTATGGCACGGTGCCATTGAAACTGCCGCCGAAAATTCAGGGACTCCCACCTAGTGCCGAATTCTCTAACTCGATTGGTGCTCGGGTTGTGTGTGCAATCAGTCCCCATTCCAGCCACTGCCGCTTCCCCCTTTTTCAACCTCCTACGACATTCAGCCGTCACACGACCGATTGCTAAGGTCCTCGAACCACGCTTTCAGGACGTTCAGGCTCTGCCACGAGATCTATCTTCGACTAGACGTTTAGCGCTTCGCTGCCGAGACGATTAACGCGTCACAACTGTAAGTATCCGTTGTTGGAAGGTGATAGTATGGCGTGTTGGTATACAAGGAACGAGCTCCAGTAGACAGCAGAGAGTGAAGAAGCATCAGAGAGCGACATAATCGAGAACAACGGTGTTACACAGCTACAATACGACGGCAACTGCGACTAAGGAATACATTGCGCTGACAGTAAAGAAAAGTGGCTGAGAATACAAGTCTCCATCATCGAACCTTAAGTTATACGGGTAGCTATGGGGTATTAGCTTCATTGAGCTCGTCATAGGTATACTACGCGCTTGAATCACAGTACAAGCTTCGTGACGTTGTTGCAATTACGGCCATTGCGCTGTCACGGTAGCCCTCAGTATTAACATGACTTGTCAATGAGTGCTGCCGTGTTTGTGTACCTGCGTACTAAGCTACTATAGTTTCCTGCTTAGTAAATTGACACAGCAGCACAGCGGCAATTCCTACTTCATGGCGAACAATTCGATCGAGGCGTCAGACTCAGTACCGTAATTACCTGCTCCTTTTACACTCTCAAAATTGCTACTGCCAATTGGCTGTTCATCTGCGAGTTTTGGCGCGCTTGCCGCCGGCAAAAAGAACCACCCGCGGATCCAAAACCCGTCAAAACGTGTCCACGGCTACTACTATCCGCCCACACATTACGCTGACGGCACATCGTACCGCCGAGCTCTGCACGTCCGGCGTCGCCGCATTTTTCCGCGTCTTTGACTGCTCCGTTTTTTTTTCTACTGTCGTCGTGTGTGCCTCTATGAGTCTTTGGCATTGGCCATCGGTAGCCGAGAACCTCTAGAGCATGTGCAGAGTAGGTGTTTCGATGCCACCCCCCTCGACGACTGCCAATCCCAACTGCACAATTTCCCGTGCACACGTATTTATGCCCACTTCTACTGCTCTACCTGCTACTTCCAACACTAATTACTTGCCCTCTTCTACCCGCCCTATGGCTGCTCCCCAGGACCTCTAACTCAGACTTCGTTTTTCGGCTCAACGTGCAAGCCCAGGGTTAGGCCCGCAGCCGTCAGCAGCAAAAGCAAACGGGACGTGGCCGCAGAACGAAAATCAGCCGCCAGCGTCTTCTCTTAACGATTCGTCTCTCTTCGTCGCGCGCTCTTCCGCCTCCAGTCCAGGCTCTTATCCGTCGCCGCTTCCCGCCCTTCCCGCGTCTCCGCCTGCGCCCTCTGGCGCTATGAAGTTCGGCAAGTATCTGGCCAAGCGCCAGCTCGATCTTCCCGAGTATGCCAATTACTTCATCAACTACAAGGCTCTCAAGAAGGTGAGTTTTCTGCATTGAAATTCTTCTAGATCGCGCTTCTCAGGACCTATAGCGACATTTGTGACTCTCTATATCCCTGTAAGAAGCGCTGGTGATACTCCTCCTGCTTCTCCTGCCCTCTTCGTCAGCATCTCTCCCTCTCTGTCTCCTGTCTCCTTTGCCTCACTCAATCACCTCTTCACCCATCTCTACAGCATGGCAGGGAATCCCCTGTCCCTCCTCTCTAGGCGACCGTTTCATTCCCACTGAACCTATCTAACAACAGCTTATCAAACAACTATCAGTAACGAACCGCTTGCCTATAGGGACCCCTGGCCATGACATTGAACGCGCACTACAGGAAAACAAGGCCACCTTTTTCTTCCAACTCGAACGCGAACTCGAAAAGGTCAACACGTTCTACCTTCAGAAAGAAGCCGAGCTCAAGGTCCGCATTGACATTCTATGCGAAAAGAAGGTCAGCGCCTACAAGGCCGGTGCATTGACTTCCAAGTCTTCGGTCCTCTACATCTCGCTGTACGAGGGCTTCCTACGATTCCGCCGCGATCTCGAGCGACTCGAGCAGTTCATCGAGCTTAACGGCACTGGTTTCTCGAAGGTCCTCAAGAAATGGGACAAGCGCTCCAAGTCTCATACAAAGGAGCTGTACCTGTCTCGTGCCGTTGAGATCCAGCCCGTGTTCCACCGTGAAGAGTTGGCAAACTTCTCAGACCTCGCATCATCAAGCCTCATTGAGCTCGAAGCGTGGACTGATGGTGACCATGTCACGTTTGAGGGACAGCCTTCGTCGGTCGTTACCTATGGCATCTCTTCCGACGCCGCTCACATGAGCCTTCGCGAGTCGGATGATCTCTACTCGGAGTTTGTCAAAACCGCATCGTTGTACGACCCGTCCGACGACGAAGCTGTCTCGGATATGAAGAAGTGGATAGACCAGTTGAGCAGCACTGACGATGCTCGTGACCGTATAACTCGCATCTTCTTGCTGGCCATCCCGTCAGAAGCCAAGGACTCGGCTCTTCTGGCCCTATATAATACTGGACTCGTCGACATTCACGCGACAGATGAGATTTCGGGCAAGTCATGTCTACATCGTGCCTCCGCTGCCACTGATCGCCGTAGCATCATCGACCTTGCCATTCAGAACAATGTGGATGTGACAATTGTCGACGTCTACGGCAAAACAGCCCTCCACTATGCATGCGTCGCCAACCGTCGCGAGCTCATCCCATTATACCTCAAGCACGGCGCTAATGTAAACGCCATTGACAACGATAACTTCTCGCCGTTGCTTTACTCCATTGTACAGGGCTTTGCTGGTTGCGTCCAGGATCTCGTGGCCGCTGGCGCTAGACTGGATGTCGAATCAGAGAAGGATTACATCCCCCTTAACCTCGCCTGCCAATATGGTCACTATGAGATTGTTCGTTCGATCCTTGACAAGGACCCAAGTCTCATCTTTGCAGACGCCGAGGGCCTATATCCTATCCATGTCGTGGCTCGAGCCGGTCATTATGAGCTAGTCTCGCTCTTGAAATCTTACAACATCAACCTTGACGAGCTCGACAAGCTGAACCAATGGACTGCACTGTTTTATGCGGCCAGCGAAGGTCACTTCCGCACTGTTCGCGCGCTACTGGACGCTGGTGCCGATCCTGAGGTCCACGATGAATATGGTTACTCTGCTCTCTACCATGCTGCCTGGGAGGGTCGTACAAAATGTGCCTACGAACTTCGTCAACACCTTCCGGTCCCTGACGATGGCACAAGTCCTTGTGATACGTCGCGCTCTACCCAGTTTGGCCAGTTTCAAGATAACAATGACTCTATCGAAGAGAGCCTTAACGATATGGACCTCTCGGAGTCCGCCGAGTTGGATGGCATCCCTGACTTATCTCTCCCTCCTCCCATCATTCCTCTGCAGCGTTATGGTCATAACTTCCTGGATAACAAGAAGATCATTCTGCAGCTGTTATTTGACTCTGCATTGAAGCCAATTCACTTTCACCGCGAAGAAAGCGCTTTGCCTGCTGGTCGTCTAACAATCTCGACGCGCAACAACTCAGACTTTATTCCACGCAGCATTATTCTGCCCATTTCGGATAACGACCGTGTGGTGACGTTCCAGGTCGAATCATTGGATACCTTTGCTATTGACTTTGAAGTGTTCTCTACGTTTGGAACCAGAGTCATTGCCAAGACCTCTGTTCTTCCTTACATTTTCCAGGGACAGCCTGGTCATGGCAGCGAGCACCACTGCAGGCTACCTCTATTTGATGTGCGCCTACGATCTGTTGGTGACATATCCTTTCACTTCCAGATCGTAAAGCCGTACAGTGGAAAGCCACTGGAGATCACCAAGTACGACACATACTGGAAGTCTACTAGCCAGGTGGAGCAGAGCAAGCACCAGGTGCAAGCCATGTCGTTTGTGACTGCATCATCTTTGTCTGGTGAATATGGCCAGGTGAGTGTTTGTCTGACGCGTGATCTGAAGCCCGTGGTTTCGAATGGCTGGTCCGTCGACATGAACGGTGTGGATATCCCAATCGGCAATATAACAGAGGAGCAACTACTTAACCTCGACGACAGAGGCTCTCTTGAAGAAGTGTATGAGAAGCTCAAGGTTCTTTCGGATGCTAAGCAGTTGCGTCAAGTTATTAATGGTCGTCGCATTCCTCTGGAAGAGCTTTTGAAGTATCTACCTGTCGAAATCAAGCTCAGCATCACGGTTCTGTATCCCACGTCTTTCGAGGCTTCGTTTACCAACTTTGGTCTGACTTCGTTTGCTGAGCTCAACGTGTATGTGGACCATATTCTTCGAGTCATTTTTGACCATGCCCGTGAGATGCGCAAGATCCACACTGATCCTAGAACTGGTGCTTGCACTTGTCGCTCGCTTATCTTTTCGTCTGCGAGTCCCGATGTGTGCGCTGTTCTCAACTGGAAGCAGCCCAACTACCCGGTATTCTTCTGGATGAGGTCGACGGATGTTTACGGTCAGTACCGCAGCGCACATGGTATGGAGATTGAAAAGAGTGATGAAGACCGTCGCTGCGTCAGTTTCAAAGATGCCGCCAACTTTGCGGCCAACAACAATCTGCTTGGAGTCATTTGCAACTCGGATATGCTGACGCTCGTGCCGAGCCTCGTTCCGTCTGTGCGTGTCCTAGGTCTTGTGCTTGTCTCGTACAGCTCGGGCAGCCAGGTTGCTGAGCATGTGGACCAGAGCGTTGATGGACTTGGAAACGATGAGGTTCTTCTATTCAAGGAAACCATCGATATGTAGGAGGGCTTTGCGATTCGGAAAATACTTTAGAAACTACTTTGTTGACATGGTTGCAATGCTCAATTGTATTTTATCCTCCTGTAAATAATCCAGTATTGCACCAATACATTATCTATAAGCAGAGTTGTCTGTATAGCTAACTCTCTCTAACGTCTCCCTATTATCCATGAAAATGTTGATGATTTTAAGGCGGAGATTCTTCTCCAATAAATAACTACATGAGATCGAAATCGTCGATCGCGTTGCGGAACTTGAGAATATTGCGCTTGACCTTGCTCGAGTCAACCCAAGTCACGAAGTCCTCCATGTTGCGGGTCACCAGGAAGGCAGAGTCAGTAACCACTTGGGGTCCTACTCGCACATGGCCCTGCTCCACGAACTTTGTAGCTTCAGAAACACTCTGGGCCATACGAAGTCGACACATGACTACAGGTAGTCTTCGACGACAGAAGGCTGCCACGGTCACTTTGTTCTCAAGATCAGATACCTTGGGCTTTCCCGTTGGAGGGAAGATTCCCATGTTGTAAAGTTTTTCCAGGAGTAGTTCTTCGTGCTTAAGACGAACAGGATCGTGAGCATGCAGTTGAGAAAGCTTGTTGGCAAGCTGTCGGATGTTTCCGCAAATTTTGTTGTACTTGACGTAGTCATCACGGTTTTGGACATGATACATCTTCATAACTTGGGCATCACGATGGCCTTGATCTTGTTTCCACTGAGTTAGGAAGTTCGCAGAACTTTAAATAACAACTTACGTCGAGGAAATCGACCTTCCTGAGCAGTTTTTGCTCATGATGCTTGAGTTTTCGGACCATTTTGATGTGCAAACTGTGTAGTCGAAGGTCTGGCGTTGAAGCCCAATTTTTTTCCGCCGCATCAAGTTTCAGTTACCCGGACATTGGTCGGAACTGCGAATATGAATTTTAGCGTTCTCGAAAGCGACTGATCCACTGAAATATCTATACAATGCTGGCGACGACCGCCCGGATCGGCCGCCTGGCTGGCTGGTCAAGTACTCTGGGTCATATGAGCGTTGGTGCTGGTCTTCGTGCGTTCTCAGCGTCGACTCCACGCCCATCCAATGTGGGAAGCACGCCTATAGTTCTACCTGATGGTGTGAACATCTCGATTCAGGCCAAGAAGCTCGATGAAATCACAAAATTGCGCATGGAACAGGAGAGCCGACGCGGTGGCAAACCCAAGATCTACTTGACGCAATCCGTCAACATCGAGGGCCCGAATGGATCTCTGTCGTTTGATCTTGCCGATTTCGTCAACGTCGACGCAGCCGGCTCAAAAGTGACTGTTTCAGTTGCCGACGGTGATCTGTCCCACCAACGTCAGATGTGGGGAACTACACGAAGTCTCATTGCAAACGGAGTTGTTGGAGTCTCCGAAGGTCACATTGCCATTGTCAAGTTTGTCGGTACTGGATTCCGAGCTCTTCTCGAGAAGACTGACGCTGGCCGCGAGTATCTGAGTCTACGAGTTGGATACTGCGTTCCTCAGACTGTAAAGATCCCCAAGGACCTCAAGGTGTCGGTGCCTCTTCCTCATCGTCTTGTAGTCGAGGGTGTGGACAAGCAGCGCGTAAAGCAGCTCGCCGCCAAAATTCGCCAGCACCGACCCCCAGAGCCCTACAAGGGTAAAGGTATCTTTGTGGATGGTGAAACTATCAAGCTGAAGCAGCGCAAGATCAAATAAGGGGTGATTCTAGTGCGAATCAGTTTGCAAAATGTACATAGCATAATGACAAGTCATGGAGTTGTTAGTGAGGACTACAGGCCCATCTAGTAGAACTCGCCAGTCGAGGTCCAATAGAAAATCGGAAGTTGATTCCTATTCCTAGTAAGCAAATGATGCTATACACCGTGCCTACATTTTGGTTTCGTGAAGGATTTACAGTGCAAATTTTGGCTCCGTTGAGCTCATCTATATACATACATTCAAGTCTGATCCCACTGAATAGATCCGCTATGCAGTCTCAGAAGCACGACGTGTAGGTTCTTCCTTGGGACCAGGAACAAACGGATGAAAGTCTTCGCTCATGAGCGAAATGACATCACCATTTTCCAGCTTCAACGACCAGTCAAGAACTTCGAATCGCTTCGTATGAGGGTTTCGGCGCGAGTTGAAATGGGCTGTAGCAGTAGAATTATCTCCTTTAACAGAGTAAGAAAAGTCGACAACACCTGCTGCAACAGCCACAGTTCCAGAAACCCATGGCATGAGACTTGCAAATGTGATGTTGGGTCCTAGAATCTCGCGAGCTATTGGCGAACGGCGCAGAGTGTACAGTGTAGATGAAACGACAGGAGCGCTGGCATCTTCATACTTTACAATACCCCAGAAAGACACTCCCATGACAAAACAGAATAGAATAAACGAGTTGCGGCCTTTGTTACGACCCGAAACGACATCTGGAAGCTCTACATCAACAGTCACCGGTTTGCGTTTTGGTGCGGCTTCTGAGAGCTCGGCACTTCGCACAATAGCCCGACTGTGAAATCCCAGCACCGGGTATCCAATGCGCGCCAACTCGGCAGCATTATACGGGGCTACAAGCCTGGTAATTCTCCTGGCCAGCATGGTGATGATGATGAAGCTGGTCTGATGATTTCTCGGACCCTGCTCTGTAGCACGAGTTGTTTTGCTTATAGGTATATCCCCATATCCGCCATTTTACCTGAGAAGTGCGTGAAAAATTCCCTAGCTTGAAGCTTCACCACACTACTTGATCCGTAATGAACTGGCTCCAGAGCAGCATGTCGCTGCTCCAGGCAGTGAGAAGGCCCGCTATGGGTTTTTCTTCCTCCTTATCTGGTATTACCCGTTCTTATAGCGCGAAGCTTACGGCCCAGAGCGTCGCCAACACCTACGAGAGCAAACCCGTCGTTCTCTACGACTCTCCCGAAGGTGCACACCGTAGACGTCTCATTCGCCGACGTCCAGGTCTTATTGGAATCAAGCGCGGAATGGTTCCCTACTTTAACGAAGACGGTGAGCACTTCCCTTGCACCGTTATCGAAGTCGACCGAGTGCAGGTCACCGACATCAGGACGAAGGAGAAGCATGGCTACTATGCCGTTCAGCTTGGAATTGGCAACCGCAAGATCTCACGGGTCACCCGACCAATGCTTGGCCATTTTTCACGTGCCAAGGTCAACCCCAAGAGCTACGTTTGCGAGTTCCAAGTCAAAAACGAGGCTGGTCTGCTGCCTCTGGGAACTCCTCTGTTCGCCGATCATTTTGTTGCAGGCCAGTTTGTCGATATCAAATCCGTCACCAAGGGTAAAGGATTCCAGGGAGTCATGAAGAGATTTGGCTTCAAAGGTCTCAACGCCTCGCACGGTGTGTCGAAGGCTCACCGTTCGGCTGGTTCAACAGGTCAGAACCAAGACCCAGGTCGAACATTTCCTGGCAAAAAGATGGCCGGACACATGGGTTTTAAGAACAACACTATTCAGAACGCCCGCGTCGTCAAGGTTGACGCTTCAAATGGACTTATCTATGTCAAGGGACCCGTTTCGGGTGCTGATGGCCGCTACGTCAAGATTTCAGATGCTATTAAGAAGCCATTTCCTAACGTTCCTTGGCCCATGACGACCCCTGCTACTACTACTACTGCTCCAGCTTCCTCGTAGCTTCTTCTGTACATATAATGCATTTCGAGGTGATTGATATAACCGTCCTTCAGTAGGTAGATTTTAGTAAATCCCAGTCACTACTAAGACTGACTAAGACTGAAATCCGGCTTCATGTTAAGCCACTTTATTTAGTCGGCTATATATGGCTTCATCGGCATCTATTTTTGCGTTTTCATACAACGCCTTGAATACAGCATTGCGGTTACCACCACCAACCATCAGTCCAGTCATCGCTAGGAGAGACCTTCTGCTCCCCGAATTCTCGCACCTCCTCGTCTAGTCACAATTCCTCCTCCTGATCTAAATCTGCGGGTTTGATGAGACCACCGACCTTCAGAGCTCGCTCTCGCTCAAGGCGGTTTCGCTCCTGGATTTCAGTTTCTCGCTCCTCGGCAAATAAATAATCCGTGCTATCGCCGCCAAACTCACGAATGTGCACCAAGAAATCTCGCAGGTGCAGCTTGAAACGGAGTGGATCCTTGTAAAGCTTGAACAGTCCCTGGACAAAGTTCGTTACTTGGTCTGGTTGCAGCTGAGCAAACGCAGACAGCAGTGACGAGCCGAGATACTCCTTAAAGTATACTTCGTTGGAAGTGCCAGGAACAGCCTCACCATCATCATAAAGGGGGATCGTGATGTGCCCCGATACAACAAGGTCAATCATTCGCGACAAAATCTGCGATTGGATCTTGAATCCCGCCTTGTGGTCAGCATCAGTCATCACAAAGAACGTGTCACCAAGGATAGGCTTGAAGAACTTCTTAAAAAACTTGTTGGAAATGTCCTTGTCGTTCAACTCGGCGACGTTACCCATGATCTCGTAAGTCAGACTCAGACCGACAGACTCAACTTCGCGGTTATCATGCTTCGAGGCCCACAGACAAGCATCAATAGTCTTGCCGAAGATAGCCTCTGGCAGGCTGAGGAATGCCTTGAAGCTGTGTAGGTTGATAGTGCGCAGAAGACGGAAGAATTCGACGCGAAACTCAGGGTAGTCAGTCATAGACTTGTCAATCATGTCGAGAGTGCACTCAAACACGTTATCAAGTATTCCAAGCACCATCTCAGGGATCATGGAACCAACCCGGTTAACAAGCACACCAACACAGCTCAGAACCTCGGCTTCACGAGCCTGGGGAGGATTCTGTTTGTAGTCTTCCAGAATAGTTGTCAGGAGGGGCTCGGCAATGTTCTGAACGACCTCGTCGAGATCCTCGGCTCGGGAAACATACGTCTCAACGAGCTTGAGAATCTCCTTCTTGATCGTCCGCAGCACTCTCCAACGGTAGGTCTGAGTGAAAGCAGGGTCACCTTCACCGCCTGACAGCATGGTAGCGCTGACAGCACGGTACAGACCAAGCATATCGACGTAGATATGACCCAACTGAGTGTAAAATCCAGCACCCAGTGACGAGCACGTTGAAACGTTCGTCTTAAGGACATTAATTAGAATCTTGATGTTATCGCCGTTGGAGAGCATGCCGCTGTCCTGCGCAGCCTGCTGCATCATGGCGTCCCAAGCCATGTTGGGGATGCGCATAAGATCACTGAGAAGACGCTCCTTCTGCTGTTTCACTGGCTGAGCGGAGATGATATATCCACAGGCCTCATAAAAGGTGTGCACCTGGTGAGGTTGCAGGTCAGAAGTGATACCCTCTAGACTCTTGATAATCTCGTCTATGAAGGGAATTTCTTCGCCCTGTTGCACAATGACGAAGTGGCGCTTGCACTTCTGGGCGATCTTGATAAACGTATCACATGCCATGTCCTGGACACCTTCGTGAGTCTCATGCATAAATTCAAATAGCTTGTTGACAACGGTCTTCAAGAATCTCCAATGAGCTTTCAAGAATCTGGGGTACTGGCCAACAATGTACATGATGTTGGAAGCAACAACAGCCTTGTTGTCCTTTCCACGCTTCATCTCGGTGAGGCCAAGAAGCTCCTTAATGACTGAGACGAGGAACTGTTTCTCCATCTCTTCGTTCATGGCACCCGAGATGGAGCCAATGGCCCAGCATAGAGTGTTCAAGTTGTTCCAAGACCACTCGCTGCCGTCGACCTGTTTGGCAAGCTTCTCAGTCATAATCTTGCGCGTATCGATGACATCCAAATGCGTCAGATATACCAATACTTCGCGCATGCTCTTGTACAGAGTGATGGTGTCACTCTCCTTGACAAACTCTCGTACAATCTCACCCTCGTCGCTCTCAACAACAAGCACCTCTTCAGGGCGAACCATTTTCTCGATCATGACAGTGCGGAGATTGGATAGAATGCTGGCGTAAATGTGCTTACGTAGAGGGTAGTTTGCGAGCACTTCGGGGTTCGTAGCACCGCCCGAGGTGAAATTAGGTGCCATATTATGCTGTAGGAGCGGGTTGAGATCTGAGATGGGGATCTTCTGAATTTCCTCGTATAGCTCTAGCACAAGGCGTGACCAGTAGTCGAGGCATCCCTTGAAGATTTCACGCTCATCGATTTGTGAGATCTTGATGAGGTAAAGGTGAACATTAGTGAGTAGATCTCGGTCCTGGTCTTCCACAATTTTGAGATGATTCGTGAGGAAGTAGGTCAAAAACAACGACAGGTTCTGAATGAAATCCTGGTCACGAGAGCCTGCCGACTCGTAGGCAGTGCGTAGGTCTGTTGACAGAGGCACAATCTTGTTGATGGAGTCGACAGTCATGTAGAACAAAGTGTAGAACTGCTTATCATACTGCGGGGCCGTCAGCGATGCAATTTCAGTCAAGCACTTGAGAGTGATGTTACGGTACTCTGGAGGAGACAAGAACTTGGTGATGAGAATCTCAATTAGTGGTGTTTCAAAGACAAACACCAGGGGGATCCAACTAAGGTAGCGCAGCAGACTCTGCAGAGTTGCCACAATGAGGGATGGCTTAGTAGCCTTATCCAGGACTTCGTAACAGAGACGGTAGACTTCGGAGAACTCATTGCACAGCTGCTGCTTGAGGTTCTTAGCCTTTGCTTGGGTCATCTGCTCCGACGAGTAGTCAAACACCTCCTCACTCAACAGCTTTAGGATGGTCATGTTGTTTTCACACACGTTGAAGCCGGTCCGACTGGCGGCTACGATCTCGGGGATGAAGTTGGGCCAATTTGCGGGCCACTCCTGCTTGAGGATTTGCACCAGCGTCAGATTGGCTTTGTTGAGAAGGGCGCGCTGGGTGCGGAAGATCGTTTCATCGTTGCTCCATTCGATACACATGTTGACAACAAAATTGCGGATACCCTGGCGCTGCTCCACGGGGATGACTTTCCAGCGGGTCTGAATGAGTTTTTCGAGAATCGACAGAGCGAGGACTTTGTTAGGTCAGTGGCAGGGGTGTGTGCAGCGATGGATCTGGCCAGATAACTTGCAAACAGTTACTACTGGATACGGCATGGCAGTCAATTACCAGTGCGTATCCAGTGAAATAGAGTGGAAAGAGCAGCTTTACACGCGTCGGATCCAGCCCATCTGCAGACGTCGGTGGGGGTAAACTTACACTTGGATTGCTGGTTGTTTGAGTTCTGCAAGATCTTGTCAGCACGAGTCCAGGCTTCAGGCTGGTCTTGGAACTGAGTTAGAAGTGAACGGATAGTACGAGGGTAGTCCAGTATATCATACCTGCTTAAGAATGGTATCAGCCTCCTTTCGTTCGGCAGGCGTACCTTTGCCGCCATAGAACAGGTCGACGACATTGTCCAAGAGACCAACGTCTAAGTCCTTGGAGAAATCTAATAGAGCCTCCATAATGACGACGAGTTACGAGACAAGGCGAAACGGGCGAAATGGGGACGAAGTAGGATGGAGTGACTGTAGAGTTAGCAGCGACAATAGCATTGGGGCACGCACAGTGAGAGGGTGCCGAATGGAGCCGAAGCCACAGGGGACTCGCGGACGAATTGAGGCAACTTACGTAGGCACACAGGACCACCAAACAACAATTGCACGGGCTGAGCTCGGGAGCGGGGGCGAGGAGCGCGCAGGCAAGTAGAGCACGCGAGTGTTTTTTTGCAGCAAAGTGTGATAATCGGGCGAACTTTTTGGGGGCCACGGTTTGGCGCATTTAAAACTGTAGTTGTGGGTTGGGGTAGCGACCGATGCGAAAACAACCCGCCTGGCTGGCGTGGCAGGCACAAGTGACGAGTCGATTTGGCGTGTTGATGTGTCACTCAACTTGTCGATTCAAAAGGTAAAGAGATGATGGTGTATCCGAGTTTACAATTGTATTGTGGCTACTCCTCGCTCATCGTTGGATCCGATTCTTGCGGAGGGACTATTCATGACCTGCCTAGTAAATATTTCTATACAGTGTGAACTGTGGGAAGGGTCGGCTTCCGAAGGGAGACCATCGGATTTAGGGACAAAAAGCTGAAGAGGAAAATGCTATAATTTGTGATTCTATAGTGAGTGTGAATGAGGCTGACTGAGCAACGACAGCACTATTATACGGCAATGCAACTGTACAGGTAGTATGCACGTACAGCAGGTGCAACTGGCAAAAACAACAGCGCTCACAGCTCCAGGCAGTACCAGACAGCTTGGACTGTTTGATAACAATGTAGGAACAGGCAGTTATTAGTAGCACGACATGCTGTGAACTCGCCGTAAGACCTCTGTCGACCAGCCAGTTTTGACACACTCTCCCATCGTAATGCTAAATGCAAATCAACGCATGTTCATCTGCGGACGAAGCAGTTCCGAGTCGTCGGCATTGGGCACGAGCTGCGAAAACGGACGCGCAGGCTGCTGTACTCCTGAACGGATGCTAAGAGCCGGGGATCCAGGCACATCGACAGAGGTGAGCGAGTTGGTGCGCGAGCCCGAGTTACCGGGATACTTTTTAGGCGGCGCAAACTCGAGCGACGGCATCATAACGACGCTCTGGCGCATGGCGTGCGGGCTGGGCAACGCTCGGCCATCGCTACCATCCCAGTGGTTGAGTGGGTTGAATGATGGGATGGGTGAGTTCTCAGGCGTGGCCTTGCGGTGGCGCTGGTGGGGAGCATACGCAATTGGCGAGTCGTTTTCGCCAAGGTTGTGTGGTTGTGGCAGCTTCGCAAGACCCTGTAGTGGAGTCACGGCTCGCGAGGGCTCGCGAACGCCAGACTCACTACCAGAGTAGCCGTGGCGGTAATGCGCGCCTGGGACCTCCTGCGTCGAATAAAAGCTGGCAGTACTGCCTTGGTGTCGGCCCTGGACCACGGCAGGGGGGTATGCATAGTCGTAGTCGTTGTATGCCGGGTTGTAATCAGTGTGGTTGCCGCTCATGGCAATTGGACCAACACTGTGGCGCGAGGGGATTCTGTTGAGGTCATTACGTGGAGGCGCCATGCTGTATTGGCTGCGGTCACCATCTTCCCAGTATTCAGAGTTATCGTAGGCAGACGACGTGTCAGCATACTGCTGAGACGTTCCCTCTACATGCTCATCATCGCCAGCCTCAAAGCTAACATCGTGCTCGGGCTCATGCAGGGATGTGCGGGGGAGAGACGCGCTGGGTGTCTGCTGTTCCCAGTCCTCGGGGTCCTCGTCAATGAATTCATCAGCAACTGCTTGGCCATGGTGAAGCGACTGAGGCTGGGGCTGTTCGTCTGGAATGCGGACGCCTGGTGGCACCGGAGGAATCTCTTTTTCGTCGGCATGAGCAGCTGCCTCGAACTCACCTTGTGGCATCTCGGGAGTGTCCTCCATAAGCGCAGGCATGTATTCGCGGTAGATGGACTTGACGCGATCAAACGTCTTCGTCGTTGTGCGGGAAAGTTCCGGATCGCTGTCTGTGTTGACATCTTCTTTCTGAGAGACTGGCTCAGGGCTGCCCTCGCGAACAAGCTGTGTTGTCTCGTCGCCAAACGAGAAGCTGTGATCGGGAGTCTCTGAGGAAGCAGCAGCAGCAGCAGCGACCATAGGAGCCACGGTGGTGAAATCACCACTGGCGCGGATGCTGTTACGAGACGCATCGGGATGGTATGCCTTTTGTGGGGCCTGGGGCAGATCCTCGGGACTATCGGCGGTCACAGTGCTAGGAGGGCTTTCGGTGTTAGCAGCGGCCAGCGCCGTGGAGGTGGTGGTATTGTAGGAGGCTTCGCCCGACGAAGACGAGGCATATGAGCGGCGCTCGGGAACGGGAGGGAAAACAGCAGGCTCGGGTCGTGACATGGAGGACATGGCGATGCTGTTGAGCCTGCTGGCCGGCGGGGTGGAATCGCCTGGGTAGAAGGAGCCGATGCGCGGCGACATGGCGCGCTTCGAGTACACGGACGCGTTGCTCGGGTATGTGTTGTCGATGACTGAGTTGAGCGAGCGCGTGTACTCGTCCAGTGAGGCCTTCGACGCGGACGCGGCGGCTACTGACGGGTGCATCATATATGGCGAGTTGGCAAACGGATCGTAGGTAGGAGCCGTCGAAGCGCTCTCCATCGAGTGACGATGGTTGTGTGAGTAGGGCATCGGCTTCTCGTTGAATGCGGCACCACGTGGCGGGTACTGGATCATGGACGTGTCGTAGTCATCCATGTCAACGTCGATGTCGCGGTTCTGCTCCTCTTCACGGCGCAGGTTACGCAGATGCTTAAAGTGCAGGTAGACGAGCAGTACTATGGCAAAGACGGCCGGGATGGTGACACCCAGGGCAATGGGAAGAGCCTGGCTGGACACGGGCTTCTGGCATTGGGCCGAGTGGTCGTTGGGCGGGCATTTGGACGTTTGGGCGCGAGCAAGCAGAGGCAACGCGACCGTGGGGCCCTGGGACTCTGTTGGCGTGGGAAAGTCGACAGAAGCGGGGCCACCAGCCAGCAGGGGGTCAGATATGAGGTCTACAAACTGCGACTCGCCCGACCCACCGGCAAGGACGCCAGCCATGGCTATTAATGGTTTGTTGTATGGAGCCATGACATGAGCCCAGGAGGTGGTTTGCGGGTATATGGAGGAAAAGGAGGGGGGGAGGAAAAGGTAAGGAGTGGTGCAGTCGACGACGGTAACACGAGGACAACGAAAAAAAAAAGGAATGAATGAGAGTGGACACGAGTCAATGGAGCGTCGCGTAGAATGGAACCTGCGACGGTATAAACGCTGACTACTCGTGAAGCTCGAAAGTGAAGGGAGAGGCAGCAGTGTTTTTTTTCCGGTAAGCGCGTAGTCAGGGCTGTAAACGGCAATGATCCGCAGAAGCGCGGCTACGCATCCGTTTTGAGCGCAGGCGCCTGCACAGCCGCGCACACACAGGGGCCTGGCAGAGCCCGAAACGGCAACGCGCCTGCCCGTTTAGGCAGCTGTCCCTCAATGCGGGCCGCATCCTGTCTAGGGGGCCAGAGACAAGCCTTTTGAGGTAGGATAGGGGAGGTGTCAATCCGCCAGATCTGCAGATTGCCCTGGACGTGACCAAGACGATAGACACGCCAATTTCTATAGGCCCTGCCAATTGGTGGAGATCGTGTGCATTCTCCTCCCGTTGGTGGGATGCGGAATGTACACTGCGATCTGTTCTGCACGGCATCAGGCGGTGCATAGGATAGGGGGGATTGTTACGGGCTTAAGCCCAGTTTGAGGCCCGAACCGAATAGCAGTTACGAGTCGCCATTTTGCCTCCTGGCCAAAGAGTCTGTCGTCGAGTCGGCCGTAGAGTCTGACAGTTCCGTTCAGTTTACAGTTCACGGCTCTACCCCCCTTAAAAGCCTATCACTGCCAGTCCCATTGTACGCGTCGCAGTGGCCTGAGCTTAACTATAGATACCCTTTGCAGCTGATAGCACGCAACTAATAATAGCACAACAGTACG
Organism: Sugiyamaella boreocaroliniensis; assembly: GCA_030575195.1. Lineage (NCBI taxonomy): Eukaryota > Fungi > Ascomycota > Dipodascomycetes > Dipodascales > Trichomonascaceae > Sugiyamaella > Sugiyamaella boreocaroliniensis. The sequence continues at coordinate 82,680 of JAJMIE010000038.1, forward strand.
ATGGAGTTAAGTCAAGGAAGCAATTAGCGGGATGTGGGCGCAATAGACGGGATGGACCGTCTTGTCATTTAGAGTATACATAGATGATAGAGAATATATTTGACTATGGATGTTGTTGCGCAATGGGTCCACTGGACATCGGATCCACTGGAATGGCTTATAGTTTAAATGTTGTGAGTGTTGGAATTTGCGTTGCTAGGCCGTTATGCAGCTGATATACAACATGCATATGCCAGATCAGCAGAGCACGAGCTCAGTGATATACCAGTGTAACTGTGGATCGAGATAGCCATTGACAGTTGAAGGGATATTACGAATTACGATACAACAGGAAACAGCACAGTAGTCCTAAACAATATAGCCATGCTTTACAAAGAGATATACATATGAATGCCTGATCCCCTTCCAATCCACTAGAAGGCTGAAGAGGAGAAGCCAGTAAAATACAAAATACACTGAAAGGTCTAAAGGAAAGGTATACTAGACCACAATGACCAGGTCAACAGGATAGCATACAAGCCATGATCAACAAAGTATGATAACCATCGTGCAACACACCTAAATCCACATGCTAATGAACTTGTCACTGTCCCACCTTCAATCCTCACCACGGACCACGCGTAAACGCCGATAGAAAAGCGCTCGTCTCATTACACCCCGAGTGGTCTCTGAGTGCTTCCGCCTCAGGAAGAGCAGCCCGGATAAGGTCAATGCGATGAATACTCGACGGATGCGTCGACATGAACTCGGGAACCATGCCACCGCCTCGTCTTCGGTTCATCATCTGCTGCTCAAACTTGCTCATACGTTCCCACAGATGCACGGCCTCTGTGACATCAAAGCACGCTTTGGCCATCATCATAAGCCCAACATAATCGGCCTCGCGCTCCATCTCGCGGCTAGCTGGAAGCTTCAACAACCCGCTTACCAGGAGTTCATTGAGTGAGGTTGATCCAGTAACTGTGTACAGCAACAGACTCGCCAGCATATACAGCGGGGCCTTGGACAGGTTTTCGGCAGTGTGTCGATTGACCTGGTGCGCAGTCTCGTGGGACAAAACTGTAGCTAGCCCATCCTCGTTACCACAGATGGGTAGAATACTGCTGAACACAAACACCTTACCACCAGGAAGCACAAACGCATTAGGCGGCGAGTTCGGATCGTCAATGACATGGATCTTCCAGTCCAAATCTTCGAGACCTGACACCTTGATGATACGACCCATGATGTTCTTGACTCGTACCACCTGGGGATGGTTGTCTGGAAGGATGAATCTCCCGTACTGATTCAACGTCTCTCTGTATCCCTGATCTCCTACAAAATGCTCGAATCGAGGCCCAATAAGCATGAGCCTCCGACGGTTCGAGTATGGAGCAGATTCAATATGTGAGGCACAGAAAATGCCCAGCGCCACTGCTCCAGCAGCTCCCCATTGGAACCGCTTGTTCCAGTCTGCTGTTGTAGATCCACCCTGTGATTGGAACCGGTTGTATGTAGCATAGTTGCGGAACGAGGGCCGTAAAGCAGTCGCGCGGGCTCTAGGAGCCACTCTCGCTGCAAATGGCGCAACAGGGCGCACCAATGCCCGGTGAAACATAGAGTACAATGGACAGAAAGTGTAAGTGTGCGTGCTCATGCCTCCATCGCCTCCACCTATATCCATATCACGTGACAAAGAAATACTTTAATATTCGTTAGCAGCTGCTTTGCAATCCTTAACTTCGCTACTTACTATTCACACGATGGGACGAGCAGAGGCGGGAACGCCCAAGGATATTGCCAACAAGATGAAGGCCAAGGGCCTGCAGCGGCTGCGCTGGTACTGTCAGGTGTGTGAGAAGCAGTGCCGTGACGAGAACGGGTTTAAGTGCCATACCCAGAGCGAGTCGCACGTTCGTCAGATGCTACTTGTTGGAGAGAACGCAGGCCGCAACATTTCCAAGTTCTCGAGTCAGTTCCGTAGCGACTTTTTGTTTCTACTGCGAACAAGCCACGGCGAGAAATCAATCAACGCCAACCGGTTCTACAACGAGTACATCTCCAACAAGGATCATGTGCACATGAACGCCACACGATGGGCGTCGCTGAGTGAGTTCGTCAAGATGCTGGGACGTGAAGGAGTGTGTCGAGTTGAGGAATCCGAAGAGAACGGACTGTGTATTGCGTGGATCGATACGTCATCGGAAGCGCGACAGCGTCAAGAAGCACTACGCAAGAAGGAACGAGCGGAACGGGGTGACGAAGCACGCCAACTCAAGGCACTTGAGAAACAGGTAGAGCAGGCGCGCAAGATTGATGCTCCTGTCGAAGAGGCGTCTACTGTTCTGGATAGATCGGCTGCTGCTCCGCTGAAGCTGAGTATCTCGAGTGCTCCAGTTCAGCAGCCAGCGTCATCTACAACGCCAGCCATCAAGAAGAATGTCTTCTCTATGTCATCCAAAGTTTTGAAGAAGCCCGCAGAGGCCAAAAAGCCACTGAATGCGTTTGCACGCATGGCTTTGAAAGAGCAGGCCCGCAAGAAGGCTGTCTCTTAGTCAGGAAGGACTATCTCAAGCCACACTCACGCTCATGCTCACTCTCACTGATTTGCAACCACGCAAACTGTATATTTATCATATTTATTTTTTTAATTATTTATTAACGAACCATAAGGGTGTTTTACTGTCATTCTGTCATTCTGTCATCAATCCCTGGTTATAAGCCATCTACAGGCTATCTAGAACATTTAGGCCATGCTATGGATCACCATGGACCCAACCCTGACATTCCAGTCCCGCGCAGCTTGTGGTACGCCCTAGCCCTGAAAAACTGCCAGGTATAAAAAGAGCAGCAGCTGCTGTTGATTTTCTTTCTTCACCGCAGAAGTTCGTGATCTTCGTATATGGTTCTTGCCTTTTACCAGAGCCATCCGGGTTTAGACTTCACTATGCGGTTTTCCCAGTTTTTGGAACACCATTGCCCTGTGCAATTGCTACATTGCTAGCTCCTTTTCCACCGGCCTAAGCGAGGCCGTTTGTACCGGTGGAAGATGAAGTGTAATGTAGTGGAAGTGGGAGGCAAGTGGAAGCAGGTGGTGTTAAAACCAAGGAGAGGAGAATGTATGACTATCTATGAGTAGTGGTTATGCTGTTATCTGGTAGGCGTGTGGTGCTTTAGTGTATGATGTGTGTAATGGTTATTTCAGATGGACTAGCAGTGTCTGTGGCATGGAGTAACGAAGCTTTCAACCCGACAACGGAGTCACTCAAGACACGACTAGTGAACTGGATTATCTCTACGTAGGTTTGTGCTGAGGAGACTCATGTGTATTGGTTAATACTTCGCCATACAGAACTTTGCCTACAGTGCTTACTTCTTCTAGGGTATACGGCCATAAAAGCTGTGCCAAGGATATGAAACAGTACACAATCGTAAAAGTATCAAAGTGGGGCTCGACTAGTCTAGGATATTAAGACTACCTCGACACCCAGCAACCTGTATCACGTTAGTTAGGACTGACAACAGCTGTTTCATAGTCTCTAAGTTATACTGCTCCATATGGTACTACAACGTAGCCAATTATCCTACTTAGAAGCACTACAAATTTCAGACTCTAATTAACACCAATTCAACTAGCCAATACAAATTGTCGAGATTACGTACTATCATGGACTGCTATATATCTGCTGAGTACTACTATGGATCACTATATGTCAAACAGCAATCTTACTCCGCTAGTTCTCCTCTGCTCCAAACCTTAGTGCTCATCACCGATTTGATCACCGATTTGATCACCGTTTTCATCATCGCCTTATCTCCTCCCATACCAGCATGTATGCAACTGGAACTTCTAGCTCCATTCACTATAACCAACCACAACCGTATAACCTCCCGTTAAGCACACATCGGCGTTTCCTCTGGTTGGACAGGGTCACTTACAACCAGCCACGCCGAATGTTATTCCATGCGCTACTGCCGAGGACTTCCCAATACGGCCTACAGCAGCCGCACTTCCGAGGCGTTCCCCGCATGTGACGCCCTGTCTACTTTGAGATGCTCCGGCCAGCTGACAGGCGCCCTCCCTCCTACACCTCACCGCTTTGATCTGCTGATTAGACTGGCATTTTCGCATCCCGCTGGCTTCCCCCGTCGCCATTAAACGCCCCTCCTTGCAAACGCCATCCATGCCCGACGTCATGTCTTCAAATGGTAAGCGCCGGTCTGTGGGGTTCACCGTGGGTCCCGACCAGTCGCGCGATTCCAGTAGATATATAGATCTCGATGGCATTATAGATACCGAGGAACGTGAGCTACCCACTGTCCCCAGCGCGCTCGATGTGCTGAAGCTCAAACAGTCGCTTCAAGGCGCCAAAATCCCGGCCAACTTTGAAGACCAGAAGTCACCAAGCCCGCGGCCAATGACGCCTCTCACAGGTAATGAGTCCATCGCTCAGCTCCGCAAACGTCTCCACGAAGCCTCGTCCTACGACGAGTTTATAGCCATCTCTGAGAAACTCGACTCCGTGCTCGGCAACAACAAATGGAAACTCATCGACGACTCGCCCGTCTACGACAGCCACCTAATACGCAACCGACTTGATAAGCTGCGCGATGCCCGGCAATCCAACGACATGGAGAAACTGCTGTTTCTCGTGCGTACTAGCTTACAGCGCAACCTGGGCAATATGGGCGATTCGCGCCTGTACCAACAGTCACATACTGGCACGAAGAGTCTCATTGAATCATACATTTCAGAGTGCGAAGAGTCACTGCAAACGCTGATGGAATCGCCGCTCATAGACGACTCGCGGCTCCTTAACACCCTCATTCAGACACGCAAGGCCTTTGGTCGCACTGCTCTCGTCCTGTCAGGCGGAAGCACTTTTGGACTGCTACACATTGGCGTGCTCTACGAGCTTCTGAACGCTAAGCTGCTTCCTCGTGTCATCTCTGGATCTTCAGCTGGCTCCATCTTTGCCAGCGTCTTGTGCATTCATCTAGATGAAGAGCTCGGTGATTTGCTGCAGCTTTTACAGAATAACTTTGACATTTTCGAGAAGAGCGGCGAGGAAGAGAGCCCTATGCTGCGCATCTCTCGCTTCCTCAAGTACGGCACTTGGTTTGACAATAAGTACCTGTCGAATACGCTACGCACGCTGCTTGGAGACATTACTTTCCAGGAAGCTTACTATCGAACGCGTCGTATTTTGAACGTGACTGTTTCACCATCGAGTGTCCATGAAATGCCCAAGCTTCTCAACTACCTTACTGCACCGGACGTGCTCATCTGGTCTGCTGTGTGTGCTTCATGCTCTGTACCGCTTGTGTTTGCATCATACGATATCCTTGCTAAGCGTCGCACAGGTGAACACTACTCGTGGAGCCCTTCTACGTTCATTGATGGAAGTGTCGACAATGACCTGCCACTTGCTCGTCTGTCTGAGATGTTTAATGTCAACCATTTCATTGCCTGCCAGGTCAATCCACACGTGGCACCCTTCCTACAACTTAACGAATCCTTATCTTTCTCATACGAGCGGTCGAAATGGAGCGATTTGTGGTCTTACGCCTCTGACATGATTGGCGATGAGATTTCCCACTTTCTGCTCATCATGTCCGAAGCAGGCATCCTAAAGAACACTAGCACCAAAATCAGATCGGTTCTTCTGCAGCAGTATTCTGGAGATATCACCATTCTCCCGGAAACGCGCTGGTCCGAGGTTCGCCAACTCTTCAAGAACCCGACACCCGAGTTCTTTAAAGCGACCTACATTCGAGCTGCACGAGCTACTTGGCCCAAGATCGCTATTATTCGTAATCACTGTGCTATAGAGCTAGCACTTGACAAAGCCATTCTTGATATCCGCACTCGCCTCATCCCGCCTCGCCAGCATTCTTCCACGGAGAAATTGGGTCTATCTTCACGCTCCAAATCATACCATTTCCGCCGTCGCTCAGACCTACTGTCCCAGAAGTCTCTACTTCGCAAGAGTTCATGGCATGATGTTGGCTCCAAGAAGTACTGGAGCCCGTCGCCTCCATTTGTATCTGCCCACTCGAGTCATGTAAATCTTCACTCACTTTCTCAGAGAGAAGTCTAAAGTGGAGTTAGTTAGCATCTCGCATATGTTTTATTTATTGTCATTACTCGTTCATTCATTAGGTCCCTTAAGTTAGTGGCCGCAGCTTTGTGTCAGGGTCGAATTTTAGTACTCGACGCCGTGAAGGATTGGTATCTGAAACAGCTCTTTCTCGTTCATATGGAATGCTTGGTGGTTGTATTGGTGTTGGGGCTGGCTTCTGGGTCTTAGTCTTCATGGTTCCCAATTTCCGGATTTTGTTAGGAGGAGGCTTGGCACCAGGTTTGAAGACTTCTTCAAACAGGTTCCTTTTGCCGAGAGCTTCGTGGACTGCCACAGATGGTAGAGATGCAAAGTATTGGGCTCTATCGCCAGGAAGAAGCACACGGTACATCTCATCGAGAGATTTTATGCGAAAAGCAAGCTTCTGTCGGGCTTGTTCTGTCGCAAGAGATTCAATGTCAGAAACAGGCCCTGGTAGAGTATCAGTCAATAGGACGGAATGGATACCAAGAGAGTTGAGAGCCGAGACGTTGTTATCTACAGCCAGAGAGGAGCCAATATAGAACACTTGATCAAGGGGGCTTCGGCTTCGATGAGACATTGAGAGCGCTCTGCGGAAGATTTCAATGCCGGGTTTAGCATATCCATCGTCCAGAGCATTGCAAATAAGTGGCGAATCGATAGCCTGTTTTAGACCCAAGCTTCTTGTAGCAGCGCGGTCCAGAGTATTGTGGAGTTGAGGACCGCTGTTGGCTACGACACCCCAGCGAATGTCATTCAAACGAAGCACTGCTAGGAATTTGGCCACCTCGTCAGGCATGAGGAAGAACTTGGGGCTCGTGATGTGGTCGAAAATCTTGTCCGAAATGAAACCCAGCTTTGATTTGAAGCCTGGAACAGAGCTCTCGGCGGCTCGCAGCTGAACGAGTACCTTGGCTATTGACTTTGAGAACCAGCTCTTGTAGTGTGTTGAAGCATCGAAATCCGCGTATTTATATAACTGAGGATCGTAGAGGCCTCGAGGATTGTCAAATACGTTGTTCCACGCTTCACGGATGCGAGCCCTGCTCAGATCTGCAGGGAACAGAGGGTCATTTCTGATAAGTGATCTGACTGCCGACTCCACTGGCATATACGGTCTGACGACCACAGCATCACTTAGCCATACGAATGGCCGCGATACAGATGAAAGTGCCTTGTTCATTTGTGTCGCTCATCGGTTCATACTATAGAAGCACGGAAAGTTGCAAGCCAACCCAAATATATAAAATGCCAGATATCGGGGTATGGAAGTGAAATTTTGGAGTCGTCTCTGCTCACTATAATCTAAAATGCCCCGCGACCCGCTGGTAGGAATTGTTGGAAAACCGTCGAGTGGAAAGTCCACTACGTAAGTATACTATCTGTTCAGTGATTAGTGCTAACACAGGCTCAATAGTGAGTTGATGGAGGTCGTATTGACATATCTAACTCAGGTTTGACGGATGCATCAGCTAAAACCGGATCGTTTCCATTCACGACCATAGATCCCAACAAAGCGACTGGTGAGTTGAAACGAGTAAAAAAGAGTTGGGTGGCGTTCCGTTGGTAGTTTGTGAGATTTCACGTGCCATGGGACTCTGGAAAAGTGGTTGATCTGGATTGAAATGGGTCTGGCTGAAGGCTGTGGGTACTGATCTACTCTTGATTCACTATTACCTTGACGCTTCCACAACTGACATTGTATTCGTACAAACTACTTTACCTGTGCCACTACCTCCACAACATGAAGTGAAATGCCTAACTCAGGATACCTCCAGGTCGACTGCGCGTGTGCTCGAGTCGGTAAACAGGAGTTTTGCAAGCCCAACTATGGCTGGTGTACTGACGGTCGTCGATTCGTGCCAATTATGCTTCTGGATGTAGCTGGACTTGTTCCTGGAGCGCATGAGGGTCGAGGTCTTGGAAACAAGTTTCTTGACGATTTGCGACATGCTGATGCTCTCATTCACGTTGTCGATGTGTCGGGTACAACGGATGCCGAGGGAAAAGCCACTCGTGGGTATGATCCTTTGAACGACGTTGAATGGTTGCAAGATGAGATTTTCCGCTGGATTGAGGGAAACCTGAAGGAGCGATGGGGATCCATCAAGCGCCGTCACATTGCAACAAAATCCAATACAGTGGATACTCTGCAGAACCAGTTCAGTGGTTATGGAAGTACATCAGACCTAGTTGCGCGGGCCATTTCTAAAATGAACCTGCCTCCTCTAGAAACATGGACCGATGAGCAGATGAGCGACGTTGTCAAGGCGTTTACCAAAGAGAAGTTTCCCACTGTGCTGGCTCTAAACAAGATAGATCACCCCGACGCAGACAAGAACGTTTCCAAGATCATGAAGAAACATGCCGACTCCAAGGCTGTCCTGACGTCTGCCATTAGCGAGGTATTCATTCGCAAGCTAGCGAAACAGGGCTACGTCAAGTACGAGCCAGGCACCGAGTTCCTCGACACTAAGGAAGATCTACCCGACTCAAATCTCAAGGAGCTGGACGACAAGTTAAAACAGTGAGTACATTTGAGAGCAAAAGAACAAAAAATCCAGCGGCTATGGGATTCAATTTCTGTGCGGCATGAGTCCCTAAGGAGCACTGCAGCCAAAGCATACAAGGCTCATGTATTGAAACATGCATGAAGCACTGCGCCCCGAGGCTGTGGTAAATAACGCCGTTACTGACAGCTAGCCATGAACTCCGGGCTGAGTGTTGTCAATTGCCCTTGGCAACAGTGCTCCAATAGCTGGTCGGAGGGGGATGTGGGGCTGTTGGTTATTTTTTTTTGAAGCTAACATGAAGACGTGTTGAAGATGTGAGAGACCTGGTGTTATACCGATTTGGATCTACAGGGGTAGTCCAAGCGCTTCAGGCAGCGGCCGAGGTTCTCGAGCTCGTTCCTGTGTATCCAGTCAAGAACATTCACAACTTTGGAGGCCAGCAAGTTTTCCGTGATTGTGTTCTGCTGCGGCGAGGAACCACTGTCGGCAGTGCTGCACGCAAAATCATGGGAGACATCCCTATCGCGGCTATTGAGGGTATAGGAGGAGTCAAGGTAGGAGAGGACACGGAGATTGACATTGGTAAGAACGACATTCTCTGTTTCCGACCAGGAGCACGAGGCAATTAGTCGCTAAACTGGTGAAGTGCCGAGTATATGAGATGGTGGTGTGTGGAGGTGACATAAATTGGATGCATTGAATAACTGGGGAAGCTCTCATGAATTTTCACTAAACTGTTGCCTGTTCTGAAGGAGGAGCAGCAAGAGGCATTGCTTGATCTACGCTTGTACTACCGCTATGAGGAGCTATCGGCAAACATCGGAGTTTGAAAGTGAGGGGGTCCCACAAGTGTAGAAAGATGCTGTTGGAAAGGGTACGCACCAAACTGTTCCTGGCAAATAGGCCCACGACTATCACGGTTGTGTACCCAAACCGGTTAGTGAGCAAACCCCTTGTGGTGATGGCTCAAAAAGCGGCACAGCCAGATCTGGCGAGCAAGCGGGTATTAGGCTGTATATTAGCCTATCATTTTGGCTGGTGGTTGGCCTACTATCGCTACTTGCTTCGTATCAGTCCCCTCCCCTTCCCTCTTCTTAGTCTGTGTTTTGCACTATCGCCAAACACAGAAACAGCACAGGCTGTGAACATGGCGGGGTCAACGGGCGAAGTCGCCGGCGGTGCAAGCAGTCATCTGCAACGGCTGCGGCCCCTGCTTGCTGCCGCAGCACTACCATCCCTGACACGCGTCGGCACCCCGTCTTCGCCCGTAGGCGCAGTGCACGGCTCATCGGTGCTCCGCCCAGGTTAAAAATTTAAGCTTCTCGATGGGCACGCACAGCCTGGCAAGGCGGTGAGACACGCGGCGCAGGTGACGCATAGTAGCCGATCCCCCTAGCCCCTGGGGAAGGTGGAGAGGCAGCAACTGGCAACTTTATATAAAGGTAGCATCCTGCTGGGGGATCCGATAAGACAACTCGAGAGCTTCTCTTAACAACAAGACACAATGGCAAATACTACTGAGGCGTGCTCCATTCTGTTTCTGGTGCTGTATGCATCACTATTTGTGCTGCTCATGTTCCTATACTTGACGAAACGTATCCACTGGAAGTCGCGATACTCAATGATTCTCTTCCATGTGACGGTGCGTCTGGGTGCTGAGGCTACAGGTGTTGTTTTCTCCGTTGTGGGATGGCAACACTGGCAGTGGCTCGTGGCATACATGGTGTTGTCAGCCGAGGGATACTTCACTCTGGTGCTGTGCGACTACCGTTTCCTCATCTCGTGGCACGATCGAATCATGGGACACAGCTGGCTCGAGCCCCGCCTGCCCTCAGGCATGTCATTTTTCAGTCGCTACAGTGCCATTCACCGTTCTCAGATGGGTGTGATGCACGATGTGCTGATAGCCGCAAACGTGCTGATCATCGTTGGAGGCTCGCTCATGTCTAGTGGCCCCAATGTCAACGACTGGCAGGATAGCCCCAATGTAACGACAGGCAAGATCATGCGATCGGTGGGACAGGGAGTCTTTCTGGCCCTGATCCTGTTCTTTGGTTACAACCTGTGGCTGACATTCCGTCGCAGTGGCAGCATGCAGTCCAAGTACCTACAGTTGCAGCTCATCACAGTCCCTCTGCTAGTTGTTCGCGGTGTTTATGGTATTTTGTCAGCTGCTGACCCCGCATACAACCTGTACAACCCGAGTCTGTACTCGTCTAATGGTTTCTCAGCCAAGTTCCTCGTTGTCGAGTATGTCATGGGAGCCACTATGGAGTGGGTTTCGTGCTTGTGCCTGCTCATGACCTACTTTACTGAAGATGGCCAGCTAGTGAGCGAGGGTATGCCATCTGAGGGCGAGAACAAGACCGATGCTACAGTGTCAACGGTTCCAGCTTCGGTATAACAATGTGTAAATCCGGCCACTAATATTCGATGGGCCCAGCAGTTATCAATACAAAATTAATTAGTACTTGACATGTGGTATAGCCATTACCTCTACTATGAGCCATTACCTCTAGTACGTCAGTACCTCTAGTATACGTCGTTACCTCTAGTACGCCAGTACCTCTAGTTTACGCCGTTCTCTTTGGTATACACCAGCGCTTCCACTATACGCCGTTCTCTTCGGTATGCTCCCTACCTCTGATATACTACCAAAGGCACACGCCGTTCCCTCGAGTACACAGCCTATCTCCGGTGTACACCACACCTCTGGTATAAGCCAGTAAATGGACGCTGAACTGCTCACTACTACGTGACAGTGGCATAGAGATACCTAGCTAGGCCCAGAGGTGAATGTGCAGAGTACACTGAAAGGCCACTGTAAATAATGCAGCAAATATCACTGTAAAGAATACAGCCAAGACCACTGTACAGAACACCAAGACAAACCAGAGACCTTCAGCTCTTCTCCTCACTCTCAACCTGCTCTTACATCTGGCTGCTCTACGCCTAAAAATAAAAAAAAAATTGCTCTTACTTGGCTTACTTCGAACTGCACTTACTTCTAGCTACTCTACTGTCACTATCGGGCTTTGAGCTACCCTTGCCTCTCGTATACTCGTATCACTTGGCACCACGGGGCAATGGCGTGACGAGCAGTCGCTGCCTGGTGTCAGTCATGACAGTACATCTCCAAAGTGCTATGCAGCAGTAGTCCAGCTTATCGATACTGCAAGCAAAGCTGCACGCCGATGCAGTGGGCTGGAAATGGGGGTCCCAGCATGCATGGGGCGTGGGGTGCAGGTAGAGTGGAGGAAGGAAAAAGTCTGGGGGAGGGGGGAGATGGCGGTAGGGCGACTCCGCAAGATGCGGGGAGGGAAGTGGGAGGAGGTAGGTAGGGAGTGGGAGATTTTTAATGGGTACTTTTGCGAAGCAACGGCCGGTTACTGGTGTACGCTACTGTGCTATGCTGAGTACTATGCGATGCTGAGTCCTGTACTGTACTGAGCTACACACGAGGTACGAGCTTTTGGGGTCTCGGCATGCCAAGATAGGACCAAGTCCACCTGACGGCCTTTCCGAACTGCATGCCAGGGGTGGGCTTGTGACTGTTGGGAGAGAAGTAAGCAAGCTGTAAGCTGTTTTAGTCTATAAGCTGCTGTAACATGTAAGTTGTACGCAGTGGTTGGGGATGCTGTTCGGGGACGCTGTTGTTGTGACTGCTGTTGTGACTAGGGCCAGTGGTGTGGTTCTGGGTGGGCCTAGGTGATCCTAGGTAGTCCTGGTCCTAGGTAGTCCTGGTCCTAGGTAGTCCTGGTCCTAGGTGGTCCTGGTTGTTGTCTACAGTCACCACACTGCACAGCCTGTGGAAATACTAGGCAGAAGTAGTCTGTATAATAGTCGAAGAAATAGTCTCAAGTCACCTCCACGGCTATTCCGACAGAAACCTGCAGGATTTCACCAAACAATCGACTTTTATTATTCTATCAACTGTCACTAAGTTGCAACTATAGGAGGTGTAATGGTAGCACAACTTGCTAGTGACGCTCAGGTGCAGGACGATGCAGAGGATGATGCACCGCAGACCCTTGACCCTAACTGGATACATTCTATGCAGGTGGAGGGCTCAGTCAGTGTAGGGGTTTGTTGGGCCAATTTGCTAGCAATGCCCTTTGTCTTTTTCCACAATCGCTATTCATTTTTTATCCACTACATTCTGCTTTGCTTACTTGTGCATCTATCCACCTCAGAAGCCTCGGCTTGCTCCGAAACTGCTCAACTTGTGACCTCCTTGCTGAGCTTTCCCCCTTGCCCCGCCTAATCGGGGATTCGCGGCCTGCTGCACCCGCAACCCCTACCGCTTGCTTCCGCGCGGATTGTCGCTCTGATGCCCGAGAATTAGACCTGCTGTCTGCAAGCGGCCTTGTCGGGCCCCTGCTTCCTAGGTGCCCCACCACTTCCTGCTATCAACTCCATTGTTCTTTGCTTGGTCAATTGGCCTGTAAATCGTCTTGAATCGCCTGTCACCGGCCCTTTAAACCCTCTTCAACCCCCTTGAACAACTTCATACCCTTCCCCCTCCCCCCACCTCCC